>BROG01000077.1:1425000-1480000 GCA_030159075.1 Atrina japonica
TAAGGATTCTTTACTAAGTAGTTTTCAGAATGTGGTCTCAGAAGACAGGTAATCTTTCAAGACAATTTCCACTGGACACATTTTTCAAGAACAAATGTTACTACATGTATATGCCATCAGTAATATAAAATATTCAGATTTTGATGGGAAGAGTGCATGTACTAATTTTTGGACAGTACTGTATATAAACAGTCAAAATAATGTCTGCTGCTAGAGTCAGGGTCATCTAGGTGTTTTATTAGCTAATATTCTATGTCTGTCTGTGTATCAAGTGTCAGTGTTAAACAACAATACATAAAGGTTACAAGTAAATATGATTTCATCTGCATAAAAAAATGACAGGCGATACAAAACATGTGGTTGTTTTAGTACTTGACCACTTGGTCTGGTCATCATCAAAGTCAGTCTGATATTTTTTGGGTCATATATGTCTGTTTATGTGTGTGTAATTATTCATACCTAAAGGGGGGTCAAGAAATATGGACAGAAAACAGTCGGAGTATGACAGCTACATTGTACTAATGTAGTCTTTATGCACTTTTAGTGGTGTGATTTATTAGTAAATAAACATGAGATTTTGATTTGGTACAATATTTCATCTTTAAATTTTGTATAAGTATCTACTTGTACATGTAGCATCTATAATGTAATATAACATCATAATTTATTACCCATTAGGTGTTCTGTAGAGAGGCAGGTACTCAAACCAACAAATAAGTGTTTTTGTCCTCTTGAAATAAAGGGTCCTTACCATTCACTAGAACGAACCGGCAAGTACCAGTAAGTTCCACGAAAGGTAAGGTGTCTTTCGTGGACAGACTGGCACCTGGGATCCTTTCCATGATTCAATAGTTTTCGTTGCAGACATTGTCAAAAGACTGAATTTATGACCTTGATTTTCTAAGGAAACAATGTTTTCAAATGTTGGATCTAAAACTGACCAAATACAAAAAAGGATGAATTTTCAGAACAAAAAAGGAATCTTTTATTTATGTTGAACATATTTTGCAACTTGCTGGTCCCATTTATGTTCGACTTCTTGAACATTGACAAAACCTGGTTAGTACCAGTACAAGTGTGTCCTGTGTCAATGGCAAGCACCCAAAGTGTACATCAATTTCTTGTGTATCGCAGATTTCCCATAACTCAGCACAATGTGGAGTAGCTGTCTTATGTATGATATATAACTTGTACATGCAAAACATCTGTTTGTGCTACAGATATCCCACTGGCACCACTTCTGATCATGGAACCTGTCTTAAGAGACCACTGTCACGAAAGGTCTTTCTTTTTAGACCACATTCTAAAAGTTATTTCCAATCAAAATGTATTCATTTATATCCAGACATCATATACACGAATCACAAAATGTTTGTAAGCTTTACTTCAACTCCTATTACATATCTGTTTTTGAAATGGTCTTGCACAAAATTTAATACCTGTGAATAAGTTCCTTTCAGAAAAATGCAAAATTTTCTCCCTGTAAAATTAAAGAAATACAGAGTAAGTAGTTCACCCCTGAATTATGGCAGTAGACTATACCTATCTATTGATTTGGATGAGTCTAAATGTGACCACAGGGGTTGATGAGTCATTGGTGGAACAGAAAATTTGGTTACGATGTACCTGTACCTAGGAAGAGAGTGTTGGCCTTCCTCAAGTGAGTTGGCCTTCCTCAAGTGAACTAGTGAACTCTCCGCAAAAGCAGCCCATTCACCCCTAAATACACATTTGGATAGGTCTAAGTCATTGATTACAGAATAGTCCATTGTTTTCAGGGTTAATGAGTTAATTTCCAGTGTGTGTGTGTGTGTGTGTAGGTGTGTGTTTGTTTGTTTGTTTGTTTTCCAACCCATACTCCACTGGAATATATGGTCTTTCAAAAAAGGTCTCGCAAAAGAGTTTTTTTAAATTTAGTAGTTTTTATCATTTTGATTGATAACGTAGTCTGATACTTCATAAGTATAAAGTTCATATTCACTGGTATTTAATTTCTAGGTTAATCTTTGACTGCAAATATAGTCAAATTAAATCTCTCACGAATAAAAGCAACAGTACATTGGTACATGTATTACACATAAGATTTTTGTAAAAATTTCTTCTACATAAATTACATGTACTCCAGTATACATGTATATTTACAACATTGAATTGGTTGAGTGCTGAGTCCAAATATGGCTACAGGTGTAGATAAGTTAAATTCTAACAGCCATTGTGTAACTGATATATTGTTGAGTGTTACAGTAAACAAACACAATTACTTTTCTATTAACACTTTAATAAGTACAAACAGTGCACTGTTACAATTACATACATATTATTTTACAGGTACAGAGGCGAGGCTGTTTTTAACTGCTCACCAGAAATAGTGTTCAAGTATGTGGATCCATTACCTGATGGTCCAAGAGCAATGTGGGATAAAAATATGAAAAAGATTGAAGTTTTGAAATGGCTAGATAAAGATCTAGGTGATGGAGTAAGTTTTACCTATTACAAAATGAACATACATATACATATATATACATGTATATATATATATATATATATATATATATATATATATGTGTGTGTGTGTGTGTGTGTGTACCCCAGTACAAAACATGTGAGATATTTCCAGACTGTAATTATCTTTATTAAACAGTGCACACATACATGTACACATAAATGTGTATACAAACATGCACATACATGGATTTTTTATGTGCGTACACATACAAATGTACCTACAACATTTGCATGTACATTTATTAACATATTCATACACACATATAAAAAAAACAGGCATAAACATACATTTTCACACACACACACTCACTGTCACACACAAACACACGCTCACAATTACATACACACACTCACAATCATACACACTCACAATCACATACACATACTCACAATCATACACAAACACACACTCACAATCACATACACACACACTAACAATCTATCACACACACACACACACACACACACTATGACATTTCAGACTTGAATGTACATGTAGCAGGTCACAAAATAACAGAAATCATCATAACCTACTTACAGATTATGGTAAAAAGTAAAGACCATAACCTGCAAGTTACAATAACAATAATGAAGACTTGAAAATGAAATTCATCGAGAACGAAAAGGCAGTTTTGTGATTTGTATTTGTCATAATCTCCATGAACCTGAATGATATATCTCTCCCATGTTATTTAGTGGCCTGTGGAGGACAGGTCACAGACCTCTTGATTCTATCAAATTGATCCCGTGTTATTTTGTGGTCTGTGTAGGACAGGTCACAGGCCTCTTGATTCTATCAAAATGATCCCTCCCATGTTATTTTGTGGTCTGTGGAGGACAGGTCACAGGCCCCTTGATTCTATCAAAATGATCTCTCCCATGTTATTTTGTGATCTGTGTAGGACAGGTCACAGGCCTCTTGATTCTATCAAATTGATCTCTCCTGTGTTATTTTGTGGTCTGTGGAGGACAGGTCACAGGCCTCTTGATTCTATCAAATTGATCTCTCCCATGTTATTTTGTGGTCTGTGGAGGACAGGTCACAGGCCTCTTGATTCTATCAAATTGATCTCTCCCGTGTTATTTTGTGGTCTGTGTAGGACAGGTCACAGGCCTCTTGATTCTATCAAAATGATCTCTCCCATTTATTTTGTGGCCTGTTGAGGACAGGTCACAGGCCATTCTATCAAATTGATCCCATGTTATTTTGTGGTCTGTGTAAGACAGGTCACAGGCCCCTTGATCCTATCAAAATGATCTCTCCCATGTTATTGTGATCTGTGTAGGACAGGTCACAGGCCTCTTTATTCTATCAAATTGATCTCTCCCGTGTTATTTTGTGGTCTTGTGTAGGACAGGTCACAGGCCCCTTGATTCTATCAAATTGATCTCTCTCGTGTTATTTTGTGGTCTGTGTAGGACAGGTCACAGGCCTCTTGATTCTATTAAATTGATCCCATGTTATTTTGTGGTCTGTGTAGGACAGGTCACAGGCCTCTTGATTCTATCAAATTGATCTCTCCCTTGTTATTTTGTGGTCTGTGTACACAGGTCACAGGCCTCTTGATTCTATCAAATTGACACTGTGTTACTGTGTAGGACAGGTCACAGGCCTCTTGATTCTATCAAATTGATCTCTCCCGTGTTGTTTTGTGGTCTGTGAAGGACAGGTCACAGGCCCCTTGATTCTATCAATTTGATCTCTCCCGTGTTATTTTGTGGTCTGTGTAGGACAGGTCACAGGCCTTTTGATTCTATCAAAATGATCTCTCCTGTCTTATTTTGTGGTCTGTGTAGGACAGGTCACAGGCCTCTTGATTCTATCAAATTGATCTCTCCCGCGTTATTTTGTGGTCTGTTTAGGTCACAAGGCGTCTTGATTCTACAATTGATCTCTCCCGTGTTATTTTGTGGTCTGTGTAGGACAGGTCACAGGCCTCTTGATTCTATAATTGAATTCCCGTGTTGTTTTGTGGTCGAGAAGGAAGGTCAAGGCCCCTTGATTCTATCAATTTGATCTCTCCTGTGTTATTTTGTGGTCTTGTGTAGGACAGGTCACAGGCCTCTTGATTCTATCAAAATGATCTCTCCTGTCTTATTTTGTGGTCTGTGTAGGACAGGTAACAGGCCTCTTGATTCTATCAAATTGATCCCATGTTATTTTGTGGTCTGTGTAGGACAGGTCACAGGCCTCTTGATTCTATCAAATTGATCCCATGTTATTTTGTGGTCTGTGTAGGACAGGTCACAGGCCTCTTGATTCTATCAAATTGATCTCTCCTGTGTTATTTTGTGGTCTGTGTAGGA
This sequence comes from Atrina japonica, assembly GCA_030159075.1. Taxonomy (NCBI): domain Eukaryota; kingdom Metazoa; phylum Mollusca; class Bivalvia; order Pterioida; family Pinnidae; genus Atrina; species Atrina japonica. The sequence continues at coordinate 1,429,813 of BROG01000077.1, forward strand.
CAGGTCACAGGCCTCTTGATTCTATCAAATTGATCTCTCCCGTGTTGTTTTGTGGTCTGTGAAGGACAGGTCACAGGCCCCTTGATTCTATCAATTTGATCTTTCCCGTGTTATTTTGTGGTCTGTGGAGGACAGGTCACAGGCCTCTTGATTCTATCAAATTGATCTCTCCTGTCTTATTTTGTGGTCTGTGTAGGACAGGTCACAGGCCTCTTGATTCTATCAAATTGATCTCTCCCGCGTTATTTTGTGGTCTGTGTAGGACAGGTCACAGGCGTCTTGATTCTATCAAATTGATCTCTCCCGTGTTATTTTGTGGTCTGTGGACAGGTCACAGGGTCATCAAATTGATCTCTCCCGTGTTGTTTTGTGGTCTGTGTAGGACAGGTCACAGGCCCCTTGATTCTATCAATTTGATCTCTCCTGTGTTATTTTGTGGTCTTGTGTAGGACAGGTCACAGGCCTCTTGATTCTATCAAATGATCTCTCCTGTCTGATGGTCTAGGACAGGTAACAGGCCTCTTGATTCTATCAAAATGATCTCTCCCATGTTATTTTGTGGTCTGTGTAGGACAGGTCACAGGCCTCTTGATTCTATCAAATTGATCTCTCCCGTGTTATTTTGTGGTCTGTGTAGGACAGGTCACAGGACTCTTGATTCTATCAAATTGATCCCATGTTATTTTGTGGTCTGTGTAGGACCGGTCACAGGCCTCTTGATTCTATCAAATTGATCCCATGTTATTTTGTGGTCTGTGTAGGACAGGTCACCTCTTGATTCTATCAAATTGATCCCATGTTATTTGTGGTCTGTGTAGGACAGGTCACAGGCCTCTTGATTCTATCAAATTGATCCCATGTTATTTTGTGGTCTGTGTAGGACAGGTCACAGGCCTCTTGAATCTCTCAATTTGAGGCTGTTCAAGTCTACAAAGAGTAGTTTTCCCCCAATCTGAACATTTTACGCAAGTATATTTCCATGCAGCATCAAAGTAAACTATTTTTCAATTTTCCACATTTTGCTGCACATAACTTTCGCGGTTTTATACATGTATTTGTACAACACAAACAATTATATTTTCACTACCTTTAAATTTCGTGATTTTTCACTGTCACAAAATCCAAAAAAATGTAAAGGATGTAAGAAAATTAAAGGGGTTTACTGCGTGTGCATTTGAAACTTGTCCCTCCATGGTCAAGTGGTAATTAGAGCATCGCGCTCATGATTGAGCCCTGATGGAACCGAAGCTGATTTTGTGAGAAAATTTGCCAGTTTACTTTTAGAAGGCCAGTGGTCTCTTCCCTTGTACATGTATCTTGTTCATGTAACATTTTATTTTCCGAAATTAAAAAATGCCCTCCACTGAATAATTGAGACATCTTCGATATCGATAGTGGCATGAAAAACATGACATTGGGTTAAGCGGACGAAGATTGACAGAGATTGTACATAGGTTCTCACCCTTACTAGGTCAATCCGGAAATTCTATTTCTGTAAATTTAGTGGTTAATTTTAGAACACAAACATATCCAGAAGTACTATAGAGATATTGTACTTTGATTTGAAGATAAGCAGTCTTTGTTGACTACCTATTTCATAACACTGTTAATATAAGCTATCTGTATTTGTTTGTTTAATTATGAAATGTGTCAAGAATTGTAAAGTAGGTACAATGTACTTGATGATCTGGAACAACACAAAATTTAATTATTGTAACATTTGCTCCACTGAGCTTGGTCCTATTGGAGACTCACAAGAAATTACTGAACACAAGCGCATTGTTTTAAGACAATGAATGAACATTTAATGAATAAACGCTTATCAGAGTGCATCTATTGTCAATATAGATGCCGTTTGGGTGACAGAAACATAGAATGGAGCCCACGAGGGTGCCATGAATAATTTTTCTGTCACCCAAAAGACATCCATATTTACAATAAATGCACTCTGACAAGTGTTCACTCGTTATATTTACATATGGTTTTCAAATTGAAAGAAATAAAAAATAGAATGGAATATCCTGCCTTATGCATGATCGGTCTCATTATAATGAAACAGTGAAGTTCAAGGTAGAACCATAAAGTATAGAGATTTGGAATGAAATATATCAAGGTAGAACAGTAAAATATAGAGATTTGGAATGAAATATATCAAGTTAGAACAGTAAAGTATAGAGTTTTGGAATGAAATATATCAAGGTAGAACAGTAAAATATAGAGGTTTGGAATGAAATATATCAAGGTAGAACAGTAAAGTATAGAGGTTTGGAATGAAATATATCAAGGTAGAACAGTAAAATATAGAGTTTTGGAATGTAATGTATCAAGGTAGAACAGTAAAATATAGAGTTTTGGAATGTAATGTATCAAGGTAGAACAGTAAAATAAAGAGTTTTGGAATGAAATATATCAAGGTAGAACAGTAAAATAAAGAGTTTTGGAATGAAATATATCAAGGCAGAACAGTAAAATATAGAGTTTTGGAATGTAATGTATCAAGGTAGAACAGTAAAATAAAGAGTTTTGGAATGAAATATATCAAGGCAGAACAGTAAAATATAGAGTTTTGGAATATAATGTATCAAGGTAGAACAGTAAAATATAGAGTTTTGGAATGAAATATATCAAGGTAGAACAGTAAAATATAGAGATTTGGAATGAAATATATCAAGGTAGAACAGTAAAATATAGAGTTTTGGAATGAAATATATCAAGGTAGAACAGTAAAATATAGAGATTTGGAATGAAATATATCAAGGTAGAACAGTAAAATATAGAGTTTTGGAATGTAATGTATCAAGGTAGAACAGTAAAATATAGAGTTTTGGAATGAAATATATCAAGGTAGAACAGTAAAGTATAGAGTTTTGGAATGAAATATTTCTTTATGTGCTGCCATGTTATGAATGAAGCTATATCATTGTGTGACGTCATGAAGAATTTTGTTTATAGCTGATTTGAACGCCGTCTAGTGGGAGACTGCTGCAGGAAATGTAAATATACATACATCAGTGATTAATTTCATCAACATGCAGGTCCTGTAAAAGGACCCATTCCCAATGCTAAAATCTACAATTTTTTTCAAACTTTGAGCAAAAATTTCCCAGTTATCTTCACCATGTCATTCACATTCAGTATAAAACAAAACAAAATTCTAATTTTGACCCATTGTGGCTTACAATTCCTAATTGGTAGGGTAAGGACCCTGTTCCAAAAAGGGTCTTATTAAACCCTGTACATGTACATGTATATAGTGGCACCTGTATATATTGTTTCATATATTCTGACTGTACCAGTTTCGTTTTATCTCACCTGTCTACATGTAGAGTGAACAGAATACATGTAACTCAGTCGGTAGAGCACCAGAATTTCAACATGAACGTGCAAGATTTTCCAGAGGTGAGATTTTCATCTCCTGTCTGCACAGCTCCATGTGTAGATGGAGGTACGAGGTCTAGGCTGTAGAGGCACTAAAAAGCACTAACAACATGGAATTACACTGGCGAGAGTTATCTTCCCTACTTGAAGTTGTCATAAACGTATGGATATCCGGTTACAATTTTGATATTAGATCACATCTCTGCAGTCCAGTACAACGAGAGAAAGCTGCCATGAAAGATCATCTGTCTTTGGAGACCACATTTTGAAAACCACTCAGATAAATAATTCTGTAAATGAAACCTCTTTTGAGGAACCACCTGTCTTTAGAGACCACATCAGTCAGGATATGATATACTTGGTATGGGGGAGCTTCTCCTAAACTTATCCACCCCTGAAAAAATGGACTGTTCTGTAAATCAAGTTGGTCTGGCTCAGTCAGTAGCACGCTTGACTCTTGATCATGAGGTCATGAGTTCGAGTCCAACTGGCGGCAGTTCGGTTTCCTGTCCTTCAGATGAGACAGTAAAAACCATGGTCCTGAGTCACAGTAGGTGTTGGCACATTAAAGAACCCTCACTGCTCAATGGCCATAATTGCCGAGCATAGGCCAAAATTTGAAGCCCTTCATCGACATTTGATGAATAAGAGCTATAAACTGGTATGATAATATTATATTCCTATATATTTTGTGAAAATAAGGTCAGGTCAAAATACCGGTGGTAAGGTTGAGTTAATCAAATGCAATTGACAAAAGGCCAAACCTGGGTTTCTCAAGCAGTATTCATAAAATATATACATATAGGAATATAAGAATTTTTATGCCTGTGTATATATTGTATACCAATCTTAAGTAGTAATTATTTTTTGAAAAAGCACAGCTGATGCCCCTCTTGGTTCTTTAGGCAGTAAGGCCAACATTTTATATTCTCATTAACTTACTCAATTATCAAATCTTTGACGCTAAAGATGCCAAAATATCCACACTAAAGATGGCAAGTGTAATTTAAGGAATGGAATAAAAAATGTATGTAGACAAATTTTCGAATATTAGTCAAATTGAAGTCATGAATATTTGAATATTGATTATTATCTTTATTTTTCCTATCTGCTCTAGTGGTTATGAAATTTTAAAATACAAATAAAAATTTTTACAGAAAATTGTAAGGTGAAACGGTATAATTTAAAACTATTAGTGGTACAAGTCTCATTTTAAAATTTTGATTTATTACTGAATTTCCGAAAATAATTAACCATAAATATTTTGGCGCTGTGTTTGTTCTAGTACAAAGATCAGAGGAAAATGTGTGCAAAAGAAATTATAATTCCTGTTTCCTGACCTGGTGTGCATTTTGATTTAATATCCCATAAAGTAGCAACACGTGCCTGTGGTTTTATTATCAAACGCGATTGATATGTTGGTTAACTTCTATTTATTTTCCAAGGGGCGTGTGTGCATGTTTTGCATTTCTTTGGTCTCTGATACAGATGAAAATTGCACATTCAAAGAGATAGAACACTGAAATTTATCAGATGTGAAAATAGATGTTGTTTTAGATGATAGCTCAAATATTTAACCTTATCAGTTTCACAAATATTTGGTGAGTAAATAGCTGATAAGATAAAGAAAATGGAGTGTTTGTTATTCTTATCAGCAGTGTTTGGTCAGTATGTGGTCATTATCTATCCTGTTTGTCTGTATTCATGTCTGTGATTCAAAATATCTGAAAAATGAGATGAAGCATTTGCTCCTTTGTAAGGACCCATCTTATGATTAAAGCAGGGGAAATATTGCACACAATCATCTGGGCCCAATGTCTTTTCTCAAGTCTTGAGAATATTCTTATGGAAAAATGAAACAGATTCACAGCAAATGACATTAAGTGTCAATCAGTTACCATGGTATTGTAAAAAAAGACTATTCTTACAGTTCCAATAAATTTTAATGTCCTTCAAAGGGAAGTATCAGTATGCAAAAAAACAGAAAAACACTCAAATTTCACAAATTTTCGGCCACTTGGCCTTTATCAAGTGAAAGACGACAATATGTATATCAGTTACATAGTATTAAGTCTGCACAGTACAAAGCTCCAGTGTTTTTTTTTTGTATTCTTACAGTTGTTTGCAGTTTTCTGTATCATTTTTCAGTATTAATTTTTATCAGGAAAAAAGGTCTGTCATGTTAATTTGATTTGGAGCCACGAACAAGGCAACCATTTAATAATTATTTATTTGTGGTGCCTTGAACCAGTTATTTTTCATGAAGTTGTTCAGTATGAAGATATGTGATCTTTTTTTTAAAAAAACTTTCTTTTAAGACTGCTGTATCGAAAGACCACTTCTCTTTTGAGACCACATTTGTGAACCCACTAAGTTAAATATTTCTATTAATAAAATCTCTATTGAGATACCACCTTCTTGAGAGCCCACATTTCAGTGGCAGAAAGGGTGATCTCTCACAGTTTGTTCAACTACTGTGATACAGAAGCTTTTTACATGAAAGTACCAAAATATGGAACTACATGTTTAGAATACTGAATACCTGGAAATTTTTGCCCCCGTTTAATTTTTGCCCTTAGATCAGAGGGCGAATTTAAAATGAAAGCAAAATCTGCAAGCTAAATAATTGAGTCGTAGATAATATACATGTCATCAGTGAAACTATGGTGATTTACAATGTAGGACAAACTTAAGATCAGGTGAATATGTTTTCTCTTATAAAAGGACAAAAAAATCCATGGGCAAAATGTTCAAGTACAGTGAAACCTGTATACAGGGATCACCCAAGGGACCAGAAAATATTGACCTTTGTGTGCAGGTGACTCTTATACACAGGTTTAATTTAGTTGAAGTTTGCAGCAGTCAAGGGACTTGAAAAAACTGGCCTTTATAAGCAGGTAATCTTTATGTAGAGGTGGTCACTATAGCAGGTATTACTGTACCAGGTATTCAGTAATCAAGTTATGAGTATTTCCAAAATATCACTGATTAAAACCTCATCATTCCAGTACAAGGTCTGTCTATCACATGGCCTTCCACTTAGGATTCTTTTTTAAGAACATACATTGTAAATAACATTGCATGCTGTCGGTTACATAGATATCCAGATTTTGTAGAAGTCAGTTACTCAGTTATGGAGGGTATATATATTTGTATAAACATCAAATGTTGAACACAGAACACAACAAACTTACAGAGTTCAAAGATAGTGAAAAAGTTGTAGAACACAATTTAAAAATGATGAATAGAGGTACACATTGTATATCTTGTCTTCTTATATCACACTCATTAGGTAAGTGTTTATGTGGCAGGTGCTACTAGAAAGTGATGATGAGGCACTTGTATAAGTACATGTACATGTACATTGTTCCATCTTGATTTATTTTTCAAACCTTTCTGTGTTGTATAACAGTAACATTTACCTTTCATCAGTCATATTATATCAGTCATTCCTGCTGAAGTGTGAATATCAAATTCTGTGTCATTTTCATGTGACTCATAGATTATTACCGTTTATCTGCGAAAGTGACAACGGTCTTCTGAGTCTCAAGTTTCAGGTGTTTAATAAATAGATAAAGCAGATGCACCCAGGTAGGAGAAGGTGTCAATATTGTCATTATTTTGTTTTTCAGATTAATTCACATGATAATTTCACAGTTTTACAGCCTCTAGTTGCTAAATGTCACTCTTATTTTCCAGAAAACGTTGCGGATAAACAGAGCATGCACCGATAGTGCGTTGCTGGGATTGGTGTCGCCCAGAGATTTTGTTGATTTAATTTACACAAATACAACAGATGAATATGTATCTACAAATGGTAATTTGACCTTTTTCCCTGAATTTTATCAAATATTTTAATTTAAAAGTAATGAATAGAGGAATTTGGTCAACCCCTAGTTTTTCTTATCTATTTATTTTCATAAAATCATCAATTTTGAAACCTAAATAAACTCATAATTTGGAATGTTTTTATCCTCTCAAATGTATACATTTACAGAACAAGAGAAATGATTTAAGAAATACATGTATTGAAATCTTCACAATAAACAAGTACCTGTACATGTGTATAGCTCCTTAATGTTCTTTATTTATAACAGTTTATCATAACAAATTTTGTCTTTCAAAAATCTAAAATTAGTCAGTTTTTGATGTGCGCATCAAGTCCGTTACTTTATTTCGGAACATGTATTAATCACATTTCTCATTTATAAGACAATTCAGAATTGTTGGTTTTGTACGAAACCATGATAAGAAAAACTGACGGTTGATAACTTACGTTCCACTTGGCGAAAAGCATTTTCACAATTTTTTATTCATGGAATTTGTCTTTCAATTCAGCACAATTTTTTATTTCAGTGTATTATATAGAAATTCCACGAGTGTTAGTTGATTATCATGTTTATCTAACTCAAGTTAGTTAATTTTCAAAACTTGAAAGACACGAGGATAATACTGAGTGTCGTTTCAAATTTTGAAAATTAACTAACGAGAGTTAGATAAACATGATTATCAACTTACACGAGTTGTTGAATCTGTTTTTACCATAACTGAAATGCGCTGATTGGTATGGATTTTTAGCCTACATCATGTCGAGACACTATGGGGGGTTGGACTCTCATGATCTCGTCATATTTGAATGACTCATCAATCTCGTCATTCATCTGAAGGTTGGCAATGACGTCATTTAGTGTTTGTGACATCACTTAAACAGCCCTGTTTGGCTGTTGGTTATTTGTAAATGTTGACTAACCGCAGCTTCGTTTATACCACCACTTGAGAGTGGTATAACAACACAAGTTATGGCAGAAATAAACATATACTGTATACCTGGAATGTTTTGCAGTGCCTTCATAGCCGAGTGGTTAGAGCATGGTGCTTTGAACCATGAAATTTCTCACTTCTGGTCAGCACAGATTCGAGCCCTGCTGGAACCTAAGCTGATTTTTGTGAGAAAGTTTGCCAGTTTACTTGTGGAAGGCCGGTGGTCTCTTCCTAGGTACATTGTAACCGTGTTCTCTCCTCCACCATTAAAATCTGGTCACTGCCATATAACTGGGAAATTCAAAATTAAAATCAAATCAAATGGAAAGTTTCGACTCTTGGTTATTATTGCCCCTGTCCAGAAAAACACATATTCACCCCGCCTCAAATTCACCCTTAATATTTGTAGAAGAACATGTTTCTTTAGTTGTTTTTGCCCTTTTATAACAGAACATATTCATCCCACTGTAAATTTGCCCTATATCACCATAGTCATGATGGATGGCATGGATGTCCTTTCTTCAGTTATTTAGCTAGAAAATTTTGCTTTCATTTTAAATTCGTCCGCGTATCTTAGCAAAAAAATAACGAAAATTAAACGGGAACGATAATTCCAAGGTATACAGTACATAAAAATACAGTAAAACCTGCTTTAACGACCACCTGTGTTTAAAGACCATCTGGTCACAAAGACCAATTTTGCTGTTCCCAATAGTACCATTTGTGTACAAATCAACCTCTATATAAAGACCACCTCCCTATAAAGACCTTTTTTTTTTGTTTCCCTAAAGAGGTCGTTATGTATACAAGTTTCACTGTATGCAATATTTTTCATTGTCACAATTTTCTTATGCTATTTAATTGTAATCAGCATACATTTAATGATTTCTACAAATCACAGAGCCTAGTTTGTTTTGTTTTTGACTTAATAAGATCATATTCACAATATTTTTACATTATATTTTCAATTTTTTTTTAAATTTGTTGTTTCTTTGCATAGTCATAGACATTTGCGGAACACAAGTTCACTTCTATACTCTAAGTAACTTTTATTTAGTGAGAAATTAACTTTTGCATAAATTCACAAATGGTACTTTTTTCACAATTTCCAAAAGATTTAGATTCTAATACGAAAGCTGCATTTTGATTGGATGGGATATCATTACTATCTAAAGGTACAGTTGTGCTTGGTTGTACTGATAGATTCACCTGGCAGGTGAAATGAATATAATGTTATACACAAAATAAGATCTACAAAATGAACCAGTCAGATTGCAGATTCACAGTTATGTAATTATATTTCTTATTTGCAGCCATTAGTATAGAGTACAGTGATTGTCCGCCAGTAAAAGATCATGTGAGAGGCTGGAACTATGAATGTGGCATGATCTGTTATAGTTTTAAGGAGTAAGTCACATGATATATCCCAGCATGCCTGCATAGAGCCAATCCCTGTGTCTGTTATACAATAACATGGATACATGTGGCATGTGGATAAAATACATTAGAACTGAAATGCATTGTTATCTAGTAAAGAACCCCACAGAATGCATGTGTTTATATATACATGCACACACACACACACACACACATACATATATATATATATATAAATGTACAGTAGGTGCTGTAGTGAGATATTAGCAAAGTTTAGGTAATTTTAGGATATAGTTGTACATGTTGAGCATGTTCATTTCATTGTCCATTACTCCCCAACAGATCACCGTCAAAACAATTTCCAGATAATTCTACCATGCTGTATATATGTTGACATTCTCAGCAAAGTGAACCTACATTGTAATTCTTAATCTCAGTGGGATTCTTTTTACATTTTCTGGAAATGGTTTGAAATTTTGGGTTATCATATAAAAGTGTTGAACTACAAGCAACTAATCACAATATTTAATATCATTCATTTGTGCCCTCCACCCCCTGGAACATTACTTTACAGTAAAACCTGATTTTGTGACCACATGTACATAAATACCACCTTGTCACAAAGACTTTTTTTTTTTTTTGCTGTTCTCAATAGTACCGTTTGTGTACAAATCAACCTCTTTATCAATCCACCTCCTTATAAAAGAAGGTTTTTTTATAAAAGTTTCACTGTACTTCAAGGTCATATGAATATAATCCATGTTATATCTTTGTTAAAAGTTAGATAATAATTTTAGGAGAGCGATGGTTCAGCATCTGGCAAATTTAGTTTTAGATGGAGGTTTATGTATAAATGCTTGATGTGTCTCTAGGGTTGTTTACAGCTGTTATCCTAATATATAAAAGAGACGTTATGGCTGATACACACACTCATGTAAGAAAATACTCACATGCGATGATCTTATGACCTTGTTCTTTTGAAATGACCCAGTTTTTGAACTGGATATAGATTTCATAATACTTTTTGGCAAGTATAAACAAGTGAAAAAGCACTTAAGTGGTGGAGTGTAACAGGCACCGCACAAGGATAGCAGAACATTGATAAGTCTTAGTACATGCATCATATGTCAATTTAGATTCTATTCCCGACCTTCTTCTTGATTGATGATACAGGAAAGTTGCCTAGTTTTTGTAATAATTGTTGGCTGTATTTTCTTTGGTGCTCAAGAATTAGGTTTCTTCTTTGAAAGTTGATGAAACTGGGTGTTTGTGTTTTAATGAAATATTTATTGTTTGCAACATGTCAAGACACCAAATTTTATTATCTTTTGGATAAAGACCGAGATTTAGAGAGCCTGTAGCTTTATGTGATTTTGATATTTACTACAGCTGTCATGATCGTACATTGTGGTACGATTATTTTATTCAGTATTGTTCTACGTCTTTTCAAGTAGATTTCGCTTACCCGAAGATGTCTCCACTAGAGAATGAAGTGCTTCATCTTTGACCTTGACTTATGACTGTGGTGTGATGCTGTTACAGTGAGGGGTTCTTAAAGGGGCTTTTTCACAGATATTCCTGTTTAGGATCAAAATCGTATTTTTAGTGTAACTGTACACATAAACATACATTTTTTTGTAATTCCTCGATGAGTTAAACACAACTGAAAAAGGTAACAAAAAAGTCCAAAAAATGAACATTTTTGGCATGGACTTAATTTATATACATGTAGTGTATTTAGGGAAAATCACAAAGGGTTTGAGACTGTATAACCCTTTTTTGCACCCCCTTCCCCCTGCATCTTAACCTATCAACCCCTGAAGTCACATATGGGCCTGCCCATTTCAAAGAACATTTAAATCCATTGTCGGAATTCAGGAGTTTATGATTTAGAATCCAAATTTTGTAATTCAAATTTTACATACAATATTAACTTGTTCACTCCCAAATTATGACAATAGATCATACTATTTATTGATTTGGGTGAGTCTAAATGCGACCACAGGGGTTAATGAGTTAGTTTGGAATGCAGTATTTAAAACAACTCAATCAATGATATCATTTTAGTTGTTTGACCACCTTAATAATATCTTACAAGGTTGTCAGTCATCTGCATGATTTAGTTCTTGTTACTAAGAAATAATGTTATTCAATAGACAGATACAGGCATGCTGGGAGATCATAGTTACTGCCATATTTTAACATGTATATATTTATGCTACATGTACCTGCAAGATAAATTGGCTTGCTTCAACACTAGAATTAATTTTGACATCATTTCCTTCTTCTTTCAGGGGCTTTTTCACATACATTAATACAAATATTGACAAAATTCATCACCTCATCATCTTTATGGCAATCATCAACTCTTTGGGATGTCATTTCCTTCCAAATCTAAATCTAACTAACTATCTCTAAACAGCATGTATCTGTTTTAATGATACTGGTTCCATTCACATATTTAAGGAAAGTACAGACCAAGTCTACATTGATCCCAATAACATATCTAAGTCCAGACCAAGTCTATATTGATCCCAATAACATATCTAAGTCCAGACCAAGTCTACATTGATCCCAATAACATATCTAAGTCCAGACCAAGTCTATATTGATCCCAACAACATATCTAAGTCCAGACCAAGTCTATATTGATCCCAATAACATATCTTAGAAGATTGCAGACCAAGTCTATATTGGTCCCAATAACATATCTTAGAATGGTAAAGACCAAATCTATATTGATCGCAATAACATATCTTAGAAGATTGCAGACCAAGTCTATATTGGTCCCAATAACATATCTTACTAGGATAAAGACCAAGTCTATATTGATCCCAATAACATATCTTAGAAGGGTAAAGACCAAATCTATATTGATCGCAATAACATATCTTAGAAGATTGCAGACCAAGTCTATATTGGTCCCAATAACATATCTTACTAGGATAAAGACCAAGTCTATATTGATCCCAATAACATATCTTAGAAGGGTAAAGACCAAATCTATATTGATCCCAATAACATATCTTAGAAGGGTAAAGACCAAATCTATATTGATCCCAATAGCATATCTTAGAAGAGTGCAGACCAAATCTATATTGATCCCAATAACATATCTTAGAAGGGTAAAGACCAAGTCTACATGATCCCAATAACATATCTTAGAAGGGTAAAGACCAAATCTATATTGATCCCAATAGCATATCTTAGAAGAGTGCAGACCAAATCTATATTGATCCCAATAACATATCTTAGAAGGGTAAAGACCAAGTCTATATTGATCCCAATAACATATCTTAGAAGGGTAAAGACCAAATCTATATTGATCCCAATAGCATATCTTAGAAGAGTGCAGACCAAATCTATATTGATCCCAATAACATATCTTAGAAGGGTAAAGACCAAGTCTATATTGATCCAATAACATATCTTAGAAGGGTAAAGACCAAATCTATATTGATCCCAATAGCATATCTTAGAAGAGTGCAGACCAAGTCTATATTGATCCCAATAACATATCTTAGGAGAGTAAAAGATGGGAATGCTTTAGTGGTGGAAGTTAAATACATGGTTTAAAGTGATAATAAAGAGGTGGATAATGGAAGTTAGATATATGGTTTAAAGTGATAATAAAGAGGTGGATAAACAAGTATGTGTATATATATATATATATATATATATATATATATATATATATATATATATATATATATATATATATACATGTATATATATTGTCACATTTGCATTTAAGGCCACCTCTGTATAAAGGGCACCTGCCTATAAAATACATTCAAACAACCTTTGTTAACTTTTTTATAATGGAAAAACCTCTTTAATAGAGGCCATCTACAGTATTACATGTATTTTTGTCTTTTCCCTTGTATGGCCTTTATAGACAAGTTTGACTGTATATACATGTACAGTCAACTTCATTTATATTAAAGTAAAGGAAGATAAATGTGAATCTCATTTTAGCTGGAATTCATTTTACAGATTTACACAGAATAATATTTTTAAAAAATCAACTGGGAATTGATATAATCACTAAAACAAGCATCTCGTTATAAATGGAGTTGACTGTATATATATATATATATATATATATATATATATATATATATATATATATATATATATATATATATATATATATATATATAAAATAAGAATATTATCATTTTCATATCAGATTTTAGTGAGTGGATTGCCTCCCTTTGGCTGTGCTATGTCTTGTGTGGTGCATTTTGTTTTGTTTTTTTCTTAGTGCTTATCCTTAGATTCTGATTGGCTTATTTTTAGCTATTAGCATTGAACATCCAGACTACCCTCCCGAGAAGAAGTATGTTCGGGGTTGGAACTATCCATGTGGCATTATAGTCATCAAATATCCAGAGTAAGTTGATCAAACCAAAACAATGCAGATGTTGTCATGAAACTGAACACAGTACTGTACTATACTGATAACAAAACCTTGACTATAGGCAGCACCAGTACTCTGCAGTGTTATAGGCAGCATTAGTACATGTACTGTTAGGTACAGTACAGGGCTATAGGTAGCACTAGTACCATTAGGTACTATTCAGCACTATAGTCAACCGTGTACAGTGCTACAGGCAGCACTAATATTGTTTAGTACTGTACACCACTATAGGCAGTACTAGTATTGTTTAGTAATGTACAGTGCTACAGAAAGCACTGTTATTGTTTAGTACTATACAGGTAGCACTAGTACAGTTTAGTACTCTATAGTGCTATAGGCAGCACTAGTACTGTTAGGTACTGTACAGTGCTATAGGCAGCACTAGTACTGTTTAGTACTGTACAACACTATAGGTGGTATTAGTATTGTTTGGTACTGTATGGTGCTACAGGCAGCACTAGTATTGTTTAGTACTGTGCAGTGCTACATGCTGCACTAGTACTGTACAGAGCTAAAGGCTACACTAGTACTGTTTAGTACTGTAATTTGCAGTAGACAGCACTAGTAGTATTAAGTACTGTACAACACTATAGGTGGTGTTAGTATTGTTTGGTACTTTACATTGCTACAGGCAGCACTAGTATTGTTTAGCACTATACAGTGCTACAGGCTGCACTAATACTGTTTAGAAGTGTACAGAGCTAAAAGCTATGCTAGTACTGTTTAGTGCTGTGCAGTGTAACAGGCTGGACTAGTACTATACAGTTCTATAAACAGCACTAGTATTGTTTAAATACTGTACAACACTATAGGCAGCACTAGTACTGTTTAGTACTGTACAGAGTTACATGCTGGACTAGTACTGTACAGTTCTATAGGCAGCACTAATATTGTTTAATACTGTACAACACTATAGGCAGCACTAGTACTGTACAGTTCTATAGGCAGCACTAATATTGTTTAGTATGGTACAACACTACAGGCAGCACTAGTACTGTTTAGTATTGTTCAGTGCTATAGGCAGCACTAGTACTTTTTAGTACTGTACAGTGTAGTAGGCAACACTAGTACTGTTTAGTACTATACAATGTCATAGGCAGCACTAGTACTGTACAGTGCTATAGGCAGTGCTAGTACTGTACAGTGCTACAGGCCGCACTAGTACTGTTTAGTATTGTACAGTGTAATAGGCAACACTAGTACTGTTTAGTACTGTACAGTGTAATAGGCAACACTAGTACTGTTTAGTATTGTACAGTGTAATAGGCAACACTAGTACTGTTAAGTACTGTACAGTGTAATAGGCAGCACTAGTACTATTTAGTATTGTACAGTGTAATAGGCAACACTAGTACTGTTTAGTATTGTACAGTGTAATAGGCAACACTAGTACTGTTAAGTACTGTACAGTGTAATAGGCAACACTAGTACTGTTTAGTACTGTACAGTGTAATAGGCAACACTAGTACTGTTTAGTACTATACAGTGTAATAGGCAACACTAGTACTGTTTAGTACTATACAGTGCTATAGGCAGCACTAGTACTGTGATGGTAGTGTACAGTGCTATAGGCAACACTAGTACTGTTTAGTACTGTACAGTGTAATAGGCAACACTAGTACTGTTAAGTACTATACAGTGCTATAGGCAGCACTAGAACTGTGATGGTACTGTACAGTGCTATAGGCAACACTAGTACTGTTTAGTACTGTACAGTGTAATAGGCAGCACTAGTACTGTTTAGTACTGTACAGTGTAATAGGCAACACTAGTACTGTTTAGTACTATACAGTGTAATAGGCAACACTAGTACTGTTTAGTACTGTACAGTGTAATAGGCAACACCAGTACTGTACAGTGTAATAGGTAACACTAGTACTGTTTAGTATTGTACAGTGTAATAGGCAACACTAGTACTGTTTAGTACTATACAGTGCTATAGGCAGCACTAGTACTGTGATGGTAGTGTACAGTGCTATAGGCAGTGCTAGTACTGTACAGTGCTATAGGCAGCACTAGTACTGTACAGTGCTATAGGCAGTGCTAGTACTGTACAGTGCTATAGGCAACACTAGTACTGTACAGTGCTATAGGCAGTGCTAGTACTGTACAGTGCTATAGGCAACACTAGTACTGTTTAGTACTGTAAGTGTAATAGGCAACACTAGTACTGTTTAGTACTGTACAGTGTAATAGGCAACACTAGTACTGTTTAGTACTGTACAGTGTAATAGGCAACACTAGTACTGTTTAGTACTGTACAGTGTAATAGGCAACACTAGTACTGTTTAGTACTGTACAGTGTAATAGGCAACAATAGTACTGTACAGTGTAATAGGCAACACTAGTACTGTTTAGTACTGTAAGTGTAATAGGCAACACTAGTACTGTTTAGTACTGTACAGTGTAATAGGCAACAATAGTACTGTACAGTGTAATAGGCAACACTAGTACTGTTTAGTACTGTAAGTGTAATAGGCAACACTAGTACTGTTTTGTACTATACAGTGCTATAGGCAGCACTAGTAGTTTAGTACTGTAAGTGTAATAGGCTAACACTAGTACTGTTTTGTACTATACAGTGCTATAGGCAGCACTAGTACTGTTTAGTACTGTAAGTGTAATAGGCAACACTAGTACTGTTTAGTACTGTACAGTGTAATAGGCAACAATAGTACTGTACAGTGTAATAGGCAACACTAGTACTGTTTAGTACTGTAAGTGTAATAGGCAACACTAGTACTGTTTTGTACTATACAGTGCTATAGGCAGCACTAGTACTGTTTAGTACTGTAAGTGTAATAGGCAACACTAGTACTGTTTTGTACTATACAGTGCTATAGGCAGCACTAGTACTGTGATGGTACTGTACAGTGCTATAGGCAGTGCTAGTACTGTACAGTGCTATAGGCAACACTAGTACTGTACAGTGTAATAGGCAACACTAGTACTGTACAGTGTAATAGGCAACACTAGTACTGTTTAGTACTGTACAGTGCTATAGGCAACACTAGTACTGTTTTGTACTATACAGTGCTATAGGCAGCACTAGTACTGTTTAGTACTGTAAGTGTAATAGGCAACACTAGTACTGTTTTGTACTATACAGTGCTATAGGCAGCACTAGTACTGTGATGGTACTGTACAGTGCTATAGGCAGTGCTAGTACTGTACAGTGCTATAGGCAGCACTAGTACTGTTTAGTATTGTACAGTGTAATAGGCAACACTAGTACTGTTTAGTACTATACAGTGTAATAGGCAACACTAGTACTGTACAGTGTAATAGGCAACACTAGTACTGTTTAGTACTATACAGTGCTATAGGCAGCACTAGTACTGTTTTGGTACTGTACAGTGCTATAGGCAGTGCTAGTACTGTTTATAACCATGCAGACCAGAAGTAAGAAAATTTTGGAATGTAGGCAGTGTTGTTTGGTACAAGTACTTTAAGGTATAAATTAACAAGACTTCAGTATCTAGCAGTACTGCACTTTAAAAAAAATCACAAAGCCTGAGGAATTATTAAATATTAAACAGCATGAAGCATCAAAACTTAGTGGATCTAACAGCAATATTCTGTATGTTGGAATTTTTTTTTAACTATAGAACACAGACACAGAGACATACACACACACAAACACACTCAGACACAGACACACTCACATACCAAGCCATACATATCGTGTACAATATCTGTTATTTCACTTTCACAGGAACAAATAGAATTTCATGCCTGTATTCAAATTCTATAATTTTTAGTTCTTACTG
Source organism: Atrina japonica (assembly GCA_030159075.1). NCBI lineage: Eukaryota > Metazoa > Mollusca > Bivalvia > Pterioida > Pinnidae > Atrina > Atrina japonica. The sequence continues at coordinate 1,447,522 of BROG01000077.1, forward strand.
GTGTGACATTTTGATGTCAAGTGTTCCCCTTTCTTAACTACTGTGTTGAAAAATAAAACATTCTGAATGCTTCCTGTGATTAATCTCCATCCCTTCCCCCGCAAAAAACCATCCCCTGTCGCCCGAAACCAACCCCCAACCCAAATATCATCTTGAAACAATGTTGGTTGATTTGATTTGCCCCCTTTTCTACATAAAAGCGATAATTGATATAACTCAGTTATTTTTACACTACAGTATTACATTAACATGTGTATACCTGTACATAGTATTATTTATAATAAATGCATATTTAACCATACGTAATAATGTAATGTATTATGTAGTAACATTCATATTCAAGACTTAATAAACAATTTGTATAATCTATGAAATTAAATGCATTTCTGTCCTCAGAATAATTGTATATATCAAATTTAATATGAAAATAATGTAGATCTAATATTACTTCAATGAAATACAATGTATATAGCACATATCCAGGTGCATGGCACATATACTTGTAGAGATACTAGTGTGTGTGTGTAGGTGTGTATGTTTATGTGTGTGTAGGTGTGTGTGTGTAGGTGTGTGTGTGTCGGTGTTTGTGTGGGTGTGTATGAAGGTGTGTGTTTGTGTGTGTAGGTGTGTTTGTGTGTGTAGGTGTGTTTGTGTGTGTGTGTAGGTATGTGTTTGTGTGTGTAGGTGTGTTTGTGTGTGTTATTTCAGTTCCAATGGTGTTAATTTTACATGGTTTAACTCATCAACCCCTGAAAAACAATTGACTCTTCTGTAAATCAATGACTTAGGCCAGCTCACATTTGTCTTCAAGGGTGAGTGAGTTAAATAGTAATTGTTTGCTGTACATTGTATTGAGCCATCAGGTGAGCTATTATGATCACTCATTGTCCGGCATCCATAGTCGTCTGGCATCTGTTATCGTTTCACATACATGTATTTCACTTCTCTGAAACTCCTGAAGGGATTTTGATGAAACTTTATAGCCTGCAGTACTTACCATACTCATGTTCCTTTACCATTTTTGTGTTTTTTTGACTGGATGGGCTGAGGTTTAGATCCAGGTTAGCGCAAAATAGATTCCAGAGCATACCCCACCATTGAAAATCTTCTTTAAAAGTTTATTTCTATACCCCCCTCCCAGCAACAAAACAATGTTGATGGTAGTCCTTGGCAATAACTACAAGTTTACCACTGTGCCTGTTAATAAAATTAAATGTTTTCCTTTTAATTGATGTAATTTAATAATTCCAAATAAATGCCCACCAATTCTTCTAGTTTTTGTATTGCCTTGGGTGCGTCCTATTGATGAAATACAGTATTATACCAGGTGAAGTGAGTACAAATCAAGAAAAACTCAATTTTATCTCATTTTCTTACTCAGCGAAATAAATTAACATTCTAGTTTAAGGTAAAAAAAAAAACAAATTTGTCTAACAAACTTGATAATAGATTTGATCACGTAAGCACCTTGCTACATGCCCTACTACATCTTTACACTCATGTCAAAGGATGAGGTTTTGGACACCTGCTTTCTGATCAGTTTACGATAATTAGGTGACGTCATGTCTCCAATGTTCTGTTAAGTGATACTTTTTGAATATCGAAATATTTTTGGCGTAATTTTATCCGAGTTTTAAGCCATTGATTACAGGGTGGAAATTGATGATGAAGGAAATCGTAATTTCAATGCACTTGCTGCAAGGTTATATGTCTAGACTGGTCTGCAAGAAAAGAATTGTCAGTCGTCTAGGTGCAAAACTATCTACAGCGCCATGCCAAAAGTGAATCAACTATCGCCATTTTCACATAGCGATATGTTAAATCAGCTTTTGTCAAATACTTGCTACAATGTAATGCTTGGGTGAATTCTTGTCAGAATTTATATTCCTATAAAATAAAAAGTCTATTTATCATCATCTGATATTAATTTAAACTCCTTTGAAACCTTATTTCTGAGAAGCAACATTTTTATAGCCCTGACCTGAAAGGTCTGTCAGGGGGCATCTAGTGTTTGGATCGTCCATCTGTCTGTCTGTCTTTTTGCCTGTCTGTCTATCTGTCTGTTTGTTTGTCTGTCTGTCTGTAATTCTGTCCCACTTACATAAAGTACAATATTTCAAGTTTGGATTGTGATACAGAAACCAAACTTAGACTGTAAGTTCATCTAAGGGTTGCTCATACTTTACTGACATCACATGCCCTGGGAGTGGGGTGGGGTCAAATTGTAGGACATGGCAAAAATTTGTTGGGACTGGGGGCATTTGTGTTTTACAAACACATCTTGTTTTTTTGCAGTAAGTATTTTATTAACACTGTTTACTATGAAAATATCACTGCAAATATTGCTTGTCACTTACAAGTACTTGAAGTTTTCATGAAAAGAAGTCAACACATTCCAAACCAATTTAGAAAGATACATGTAGTTCATAGACTTCAACACAGATGTATATGCATGCACAAGATTTCACTGAGTACATACATGTAAGTCAGGCCAATTATTTTTTTAAAAATTGATTTAGCATAGAAAGCTATGGGGAAATGACAGTAAGTTGACTCACTTTTGGCATGTTTCTGTATTTAGATAGAAAGCTATGGGGAAATGACAGTTAGTTGACTCACTTTTGGCATGGTTCTGTTGTTAGATAACATGCTTTGAAAGTTTGTATTAATCCTGATATGTCTAGATGTAAGGTAAATTTAATATCAAGTGAAATTCCCTACTCTCATCCCCTGTTGCCTGGGAGACATGTTTATAACAAAATTTATTGACATGAATAAATGTGCTTTTTAAGATATGTGTTAAGTACCAATTACCAAACACTTACATTATCTTATTTTAGTGTTAGGATAGTCAGAATGCTTTACTATCAACAGGAATACAAGTTTTTTTTTAACTGAGATGCTTTAAGAGGCAAATTCCACTATAAATTTGGGTACATGTACATAAATTTGATTTGTACAGACTTAAATAGTATGTTTAAAGTTTGAAATTCCAATATTATAACATTCACATTAGGGAGACAGTTAAAAGAAAGTTTGTTTTATTGTTTAACTGAACAACCCTGAAAAATAATGAACTCTTCTGTAAATCAATGACTTAGACCAGTCCAAATGTGTCTTAAGGGGAAAACTGGTTAAGAGGATACCTCATCGGGCTACCAAATTAATCCATCAACAATAGTTTTAACAATAAAGAGGTCATACATGTAATTTAATGTATGGAGGATAATATGCTTAAATTCTGTCTTGATTTTAGTAACTTTTTTGCTAATCCAACCTTCTTTTGAGAAGGATAATCAAATGGTTTTGTTCACAGATTGCTATGCATATTTTTGCATCTGGATGCAGAAAAAAGGAATTCCAAATCTTAAAAATCTATCAGATAGATGCTAATAAACACTACCTTTAATGAAATATTGCCTCACAATTTATCCAAAACTTAGAAATACATCGTATGTGCAGTGATGAGGGAAAGAGTGCCACCTACAATTGATAAAATAGGTGTAAAACCTTTTATTATTCTATAAAAAGTCGAAAAATTAAAGACAAAATTTTTTTCCACTCTGCAACTTTATTTAAGATTTACACCACTCCAACCTGAATTCATCACTCTACTATTGATGAGATTTGCATTGCATAAACAGTTTTAATTTAAGTCTAAATTTTAATTGATAAAGTATAAACAAGTTTAATTAGATTGTGATGTCACCAGCCTCAAACGTAACACCTTTTAAAACCATCTTTTGATTTGCTTCCTACACTGCATAAAGAACGCACCATTTTCACGCACATGGCATCTTGTCACACCCCCACCCCCCACCCCCCCCAAAAAAGTTTTGCCCCCTCTTTGAAAATTCCTGGATCTGCCCCTATAATCCATTCTCAATATTTTCAATGGTTGTGGACCCAGCTATGCCACTTTTAAGACATACATGTAATAGATTATTTACGGTACAAGTGATTATCTAGACATATGTGTAATAGATTATTTACAGTACAAGTGATTATCTAGACATATGTGTAATAGATTATTTACGGTACAAGTGATTATCTAGACATACGTGTAATAGATTATTTACGGTACAAGTGATTATCTAGACATATGTGTAATAGATTATTTACGGTACAAGTGATTATCTAGACATACATGTAATAACAGATTACTTACGGTACAAGTGATTATTAAGACATACATGTAATGGATTACTTACGATACAAGTGATAATTAAGACATACATTTAACAGATTACTTACGGTATAAGTGTAAGCTACAATGGACATATATTGAATTAAGACAGAAAATAGTGAAACTGTAGGCGAGGTGATCTTTTCCCGAGCTTTTAGGAAGAAAATTAAAATTTCATCATGTTTTTTAAGTTAGCAAGATGATGAGAGCTTATTAAATAAAGACATGAATAAGGGAGACAGGATAATAAAGAACGGTTTAGTTGTTAGTTGCCTAGTATTTTAAACAATGAAGTTTAAGTGGCTAATTATCATAGTATTAATGCTTTTAAAACTTTTAGAAAACTTAGTTAGTGAATTCTATAAATATCTCTCATCTATCCCTTTCTGTTACTTAATAGCTAATTGTCAGTTATAAAACTAAGTACCTAATTTAGGAATAGGTTAGCATGGTTAAGTTTGTTTTTGTGAATGTTCTCCACTAGCATTGATTGTAATGAGAATCAGACATTTTTTCTGTTAGTTCATATTCGTTATTTAAATGTTTTTAATGATTTGCCATTTTGATGTTGATACGTCTTCTTTCATAAAACATATGACCTATTCACACTGGTTTTGAAGGGCATATCCCCCATTACACCCCCTCTTTTTCATTCTCCCTCCTCCATGGTTATAACAGAACAAATTTATGTCATATGTACAACCATTCAACTTGTGGTTTTTAACCAATCCATGGAAAAACAATTAAAATTTAGATATTAAGGATGTCTTTCAACATTAACTCATCACTCCCCCCTGAAAAACAATTGATCCTTCTTTAACCAATTACTTAGACCAGTCCATATGTGTCTATAGGGGTAAATGGCTTAATGAAGTCATAGCAATGTTTTTGTTTTTGGTACATAACAAATGTACATTGTACATCTATCTACCTTGTATTTTGTCCCAAAACCCATTATTTTTATAATCTTAATTGTGAATATCTGAAAAATAATAAAAATAACAGATATTGTACACATCTCTAACCGACATCACACATTTTACAAATTTAAACAAAGCTTCTTTGTAATGGACCGGGCTCAAAATTACCACTGGTCCACTGGCTTGTTGCCAGTAAATAATATATGTAGGAAAAGCCAGTAGATTTCTCATCTGTACTGGCCCCATTGTCCAGTAAAAGAATAATTGTTACATGTATGTTAATCTTTTTGATAGACACTGAAAATATCCTGCTTTGTCCTAGTGTATAGGGTCTACAGTGTTATAATCCATTATTCTTTACATTCAAATGTAGATATATCATAAAATTATTTATGAGTAATTTGCGGGCCAGTAGGAGTTCAATGGGGTCAATAGATTTTTATGCTACTGGCCCTGTGGGCCACTTAAAAAAAAAGAAATGTTGAATTCAAGCCCTTAATGCACTTCATTTTGCTAATATTTTTGTTTGCATGTTTTACCACAATTTTTACTCTTTTTTATTCATTTTGGCATTTATCTAAAAATAAGTTTAATTTTAATACTCATGTATTTGAAATGTGTATATCTAAATGCTGTTGGTGCATCTTAAATTTTAAAGATCAGTTGTTAATTATTTGATTCTATTTCAGATACATTTGTAATTTATTACATTTACATTCTGAAGCCCCATGGTCACCCATTTACTCTCAATTAAAGTGTCAATTTTATTGTGGCTTTTCCTGTCCTTCGAATGAGACAGTAAAAACTGAGGTCCCATGTCAAAGTAGGTGTCGGCACCTTAGAGAATCCTCACTGCTCAATGGCCATAGGTGCGAGCATGGGCAAAATTTGAAGCCCCTCACCAGCATTTGGTGACATCTCCACATGAGTGGCATGTTGAACAACAATACAGCAACAATCAATTTTATTTATACTGATAATGAACTATGCATGACACTTAACAATCTCTTATACAGTCATTGATTCTTGCACTCATCAACAATCTCTGTCAATGTCTAAAAAGACGCCCCAAAACATGTGGTCAAGTAACACAAATGATTGTATATAAAAACCAAATTACACAGGTCATGCACCAGTTTTGTTTATTTGTTTGTTTATTGTTATTTAACGTCCCACTCAAGAATATTTCACTCATATGGAGACGTCACCAAATGCCGGTGAAGGGCTTCAAATTTTGGCCTATGCTCGACACTTACGGCCATTGAGCAGTGAGGGTTCTTTAACATGCCAACACCTACTGTGACACGGGACCTCCAGTTTTTATTGTCTCATCCGAAAGACAGGAAACCAACCTGTCGCCAGCGGGACTCGAACTCACGACCTCACGATCCAGAGTCGAGCGCGCTACCAACTGAGCCAGAGGTCATGCACCAGTAAGCCGGCTAGGACCAGTAGCCAGCTATTGCATGATTTTGGCTATCTAGAACATGATTTTTTTTGAGAATTTTTTAAGATAATTCACCAGATGATGGACATTTTTTTCAAGTGGAAGTAAAAAAGATGTTGTTGTACATACTATAGACGAAATAAGACCATAGCCGGCTACTGGTCCTAGCTGGCTACTGGTCCCCGACCAGTGTGGTTTATATTGGCTTTTTTTTTTCTACAGGGATCCTAAAAAATGTAAGCTAGTTAGTCTGATACAACCGGATATAAAAGGCATGTTACCGCTAAGCGTCGCAGACAAAGCTATTCCAGGATCCATGACAGAATTCTTTACAGTGTTGAAGGAAACGCTACAAAAGGACGGCCATATTTCAAGTTAAATAGCCGTAAAATCTCGCCAAGAAAATGTTGTGGAATATTGAACAGTATTTGAACAAGTGAGCGGACTGGTTAATCCTCAAGAATACAATAGCTTACATGTATGTTCATGAATATAATATGTCAGATCTAAATCACAGTAGTTTTTGATATTGTTGATGTAAGTTATAAAACAAGATGGCACTGATTTTTTTTTTTAATTCTTTTTCATATTTATTATTTTTTTCCAGTTTTTTTCTTATGAGAAGAATATTTTGTAGACTGTGATAGAGTTCTAAAGATATTTATATATTAACATATAGTTTTAGAAAGCTATACTGCCATTTTTAAAAAACAATCTTATCAAAGTTATCTCCCTTTGCTATCTTTTACTTGGGTTATTTCCCTTTATAATATTTCAGAGAGGATTATTCATCACAGAAATCTATTACATGATTACATGTATTTGATAGCTGTCTGTAATATTTATATCATAAAGTTATTCTGGTATAACCATAAGTTACTCATGAGATTTGTGAGAAATTGTCTTCAAGATAATTAATAGCATTTTTTTTACAAACAGCATTTACACAAAGTGGCACAATTGGTACCAAAATTGTTTTTAAATGAAATGTATAATGTATGTCATGTAGATTTGTGACTTTATTGTCGAAAAAAATAAATAAATTTGTTTCAAAGAACAGTAAGACAATGTTTCCTTTTTTTGATTTCCATTAACTTGTGTAGTGTACTGTTGGATCCAAATGACATCACACCGTAGTTTTAATAAAAAAAATAAAAAAAGTCCACTTCTCCTTGATAATCACTTGTATAACCCTACCCAGGATAAAGTACAAAATGTATAGTCCTACTAATAATACATGTAAATTCCTACCCAGGATAAAGTACAAAATGTGTAGTCCTACTACTAATACATGTAAATTCCTACCCAGGATAAAGTACAAAATGTGTAGTCCTACTACTAATACATGTAAATTCCTACCCAGCATAAAGTACAAAATGTATAGTCCTACTCTGGTGGAAATACATGTAAATTCCTACCCAGGATAAAGTACAAAACAGGTGGAAATACATGTAAATTCCTACCCAGGATAAAGTACAAATTGTATAGTCCTACTCAGGTGGAAATACATGTAGAATCCTACCCAGGATAAAGTACAAAACAGGTGGATATACATGTAAATTCCTACCCAGGATAAAGTACAAAATGTATAGTCCTACTCAGGTGGAAATACATGTAGAATCCTACCCAGGATAAAGTACAAAACAGGTGGATATACATGTAAATTCCTACCCAGGATAAAGTACAAAATGTATAGTCCTACTCAGGTGGAAATACATGTAGAATCCTACCCAGGATAAAGTACAAAACAGTTGGATATACATGTAAATTCCTACCCAGGATAAAGTACAAAATGTATAGTCCTACTCAGGTGGAAATACATGTAGAATCCTACCCAGGATAAAGTACAAAATGTATAGTCCTACTCAGGTGGAAATACATGTAGAATCCTACCCAGGATAAAGTACAAAATGTATAGTCCTACTCAGGTGGAAATACATGTAGAATCCTACCCAGGATAAAGTACAAAATGTATAGTCCTACTCAGGTGGAAATACATGTAGAATCCTACCCAGGATAAAGTACAAAATGTATAGTCCTACTCAGGTGGAAATACATGTAAATTCCTACCCAGGATAAAGTACAAAATGTATAGTCCTACTCAGGTGGAAATACATGTAGAATCCTACCCAGGATAAAGTACACCAGAAAAAAGTATACATGCATAACCCTCCGAACCAAGAATAGAGTACAACTCCTGTAGTCCTACCTAGAATAAAGTACAACACATATAGTCCTACCCAGAATAAAGTACAACACGTAAAGTCCTACCCAGAATAAAGTACAACATGTAAAGTCCTACCCAGAATAAAGTACATGTAAAGTCCTACCTAGAATAAAGTACAACTCCTCTAGTCCTACCTAGAATAAAGTACAACACATATAGTCCTACCCAGAATAAAGTACAACATGTAAAGTCCTACCCAGAATAAAGTACAACATGTAAAGTCCTACCCAGAATAAAGTACAACACATATAGTCCTACCCAGAATAAAGTACAACATGTAAAGTCCTACCCAGAATAAAGTACAACACATATAGTCCTACCCAGAATAAAGTACAACATGTAAAGTCCTACCCAGAATAAAGTACAACACATATAGTCCTACCCAGAATAAAGTACAACATATAAAGTCCTACCCAGAATAAAGTACAACACATATAGTCCTACCCAGAATAAAGTACAACATGTAAAGTCCTACCCAGAATAAAGTACAACATGTAAAGTCCTACCTAGAATAAAGTACAACTCCTCTAGTCCTACCTAGAATAAAGTACAACACATATAGTCCTACCCAGAATAAAGTACAACATGTAAAGTCCTACCTAGAATAAAGTACAACACATATAGTCCTATCCAGAATAAAGTACAACATGTAAAGTCCTACCCAGAATAAAGTACAACATGTAAAGTCCTACCCAGAATAAAGTACAACATGTAAAGTCCTACCCAGAATAAAGTACAACACATATAGTCCTACCCAGAATAAAGTACAACATGTAAAGTCCTACCCAGAATAAAATACTACATGTATAGTCCTACCCAGAATAAAGTACAATATGTGTAGTCCTACCCATATTAAAGTACAATATGTATAGTCCTACCCAGAATAAAGTACAATATGTGTAGTCCTACACATATTAAAGTACAATATGTATAGTCCTACCCAGAATAAAGTACAATATGTGTAGTCCTACCCAGAATAAAGTACAATATGTGTAGTCCTATCCAGAGTGAAGTACAATATGCATAGTTCTACCCAGAATAAAGTATAATATGTGTAGCCCTACCCAGAATAAAGTACAATATGTGTAGCCCTACCCAGAATAAAGTATAATATGTGTAGCCCTACCCAGAATAAAGTATAATATGTGTAGCCCTACCCAGAATAAAGTACAATATGTGTAGCCCTACCCAGAATAAAGTACAATATGTGTAGCCCTACCCAGAATAAAGTACAATATGTGTAGCCCTACCCAGAATAAAGTACAATATGTGTAGTCCTACCCAGAATAAAGTACAATATGTAATGATATATCAAATTTATCTATAAGAATCCATGGGATTGCCACTAGATGTCTCTCAAAATAGTCTTCCTGTATCTATGTGAAGGTATAATGCATCTGGACCCTGTTTCATGAATGACTGAAAAATCGGTAAATCATATGAGACATATGGACATTTTTTTAACTACTGCTCAGTACACACAGCCATATTGTATAAAGAGGCATTAGCTGGGTTTTTTCCCCCAAAATCATTTCAATTTTTTCCATTTAGTTGTTGGTTATATTGTTATTTAATGTCCCACTCAAGAATCTTTCACTCATATGGAGACGTCGCCAAAGGGCTTCAAAGTTTGGCCTATGCTCAGCACTTATGGCCATTGAGTAGTGAGGGTTGTTTAAAATCTGCAGACACCTACTGTGACACAGGACCTCGATCCCTCCGGTTTTGAAATGAGCTCTTTACTGTGGAGCCACAACAGCTCTCTCTTCCCATTTAAATTGATGTACAATAAAAATAAGAAATATACAGTCATAAACATTCTTATGTTCCTATATATTATGTCAAAATATAAGGTAAGTTCCAGAGTAACATGAATATAAAAACAGTAAGATCTACTTTATCATGTTAATCAATTGCCAAACTGTTTCTTAAGCAATTTTTACAGAATACATGTACATTGTATATAGCAATTTAAGAATTTTTATCCCTGTGTATACTATATATATATATATATATATATATATATATATATATATATCTTTTTTGTTATTGTACATACATCTAAGTTGTAAAAAGAAAGAAAACCAGAAAAATTCACCATTGATATAAAGCATGCAACAAAATTCAGAGTTTAAACTGTTTTATTAAACTTTATAATAATTTTTCTACAGTTGGGAATTTGATAGAATTACTGTTAAAATCAATTGACATAACAATTAAACATAGATGATTTTAAGGCAAACAAAGCCATGATTTCATATATATATATATATATATATATATATATATATATATATATATATATATATATATATTATAATATATATATATATATATATATATATATATATATATATATATATATATATATATATATATATATAACACATTATATATCTACCTAATAACACATATATTTATATAATCGCACTATCACAACTTGGAAAAAAAATCACAAATAACAACAACCACCTTATTTCAAGGGGAAATAACTGTTGACATTTTTTAAGATATCTATATTAACGTATATATCATTGTGTCATCTCGAAATATATATAAGGTATATGTGCATTGCCATTTGCAGTTTTCTGCTAAATCTTTGACATCAAATTGTTTAAAGAAAATAGAAAATATTCATTATCTATATATAAATATAAAGCACTAAAACCAACAACACTCTATAAACATCTGATGGATCAATAGGATAGATGTAAAAAATAATGAAATGAATTATATTTGACACTAAAATAACTGTTACCACAGAGACAAAATGGATTGGCAAAATTATGCAACATACTGTCTCTGTTTGAACTTACAGATTACAATGTATGACCTGTCCATTCCTGGACAAGAAACAGGTTGTTTTGAAAATTTGTCAATCAATTACATCCATGTGATTGGTCATTTTAGTGCTTTATATACACACACATATAGTTTGATATCCATTAAGTATGTCTTGTAAGAGATGATGGCATTGAAATATACCCCATCCCCCCCCAAAAAAAAAAACCCTGATTATCCCATTATTTATAATTGTATAGTTTGTAAATCATCTTAATGTGAATTTAAATAAAAAAAATGTCAGCATTAAATTCATAAATACAAATCAATCACAATAAAATTTAGATACATGAGCATAAAAGATTATTTGTGTACTGTATCTAAAAATTTATAATTACCAATTTTGGATAGTTTTAGCAGGACATCCTACCCCCTTCCCTGCCCTGCCCTGCCCCTATTTTACACCACCTTTCCCTTTTTGTAAGTTCCATAGCACAGAAATAACCATGCTTTACCTGTAATCTAATCAAAGCGTTATTGTGATGCCAAGGGAGATAATTCATCTTCCTCTTTATAGGTACTGGACTGCATTTATCTAAACTTTCTTTTGTGAAATAAAATCCCAGTGGCAATTAACTCATTTACTCCTATAGACACATTTGGACTGACCTAAAACATTGATTTACAGAGGAGTCCATTGTTTTTCATAGGTTGCAGAGTTAACAATATGTAACCACCTGGCCAAGCCACCACATGATGGAAGATGAACTCATCCAAAACCAAGCATTGTTTGATTTCAGATGACTGGTCTAGATATACCCATGTTTCTTTTTTCAGTCGATCTGGCTACTGAACTAATAGCCTCTTGCAGTACCAATTTTAAACAAGTGAGTTTTATACATAAAATGCATGTCTGTTCCTAGAAAGTCAGTGTCTAAAAATTTATGGAAATACATTGTTCCCTGATTCAATTTAATTAATGCTGAAATAGATTCATTCTATTAATTTTATGCCATTCACTAAACATATGGTAATATTTATGTCCAAGTGTAACAATTATACTTAAATTACAAATAATCATTTCTTAATTGCAAAAAGCAAGATTTAACATCACTAATGATAAAAAAAACCCTAATGTTTAGTTCACATCATACCGGTATAAGCTTTCAAATATAAATACATAAACACAATGAAACTTGTCTTGAGAGATCAACCCATCTGTCACTGAAATATGGTTACTCAAGACAATTGGTATCTCAAAAGAGGTTTTATCTAAAGGATCATTCAACCAAGTGGTTTTCAGAAAAAATTTTGTCTCAGAAGGCAGGTGGTCTTTTATAAGAGTGGTCTCTAAAGATAAGTTCTACAGTAAATGTATGTGTGTGTGTGTATGTATGTATGTGTGTGTGTGTATGTATGTATGTATGTGTGTGTGTGTGTATGTATGTATGTGTATGTATGTGTGTATGTATGTATGCATGTGTGTGTGTATGTATGTGTGTGTGTATGTATGTACATGTATGTGTGTGTGTATATATATATATATAATATATATATATGTATATATATATATATATATATATATATATATATATATATATATTTATATATATATATACATGTACATATATATATATATATATATATATAGATAGATAGATAGATAGATAGATAATTAAAAATATATATAATTTTAACACATTATATATTAGTAACAAATCCCATAATTTAACTCATGGTATTCAAAATCACAAAAAAACTGGAATTAAATCAAAATTTCAGTTTTATGTACATTTATCACAAGTTATACAGAAACAAACACTTTTTTGTCAGGAGTCATTCTTTTATAAATTAAACAAGTTATAATATCTAATACTGACATAAATAACACTTACAGAATTCCAATTTGGACAAAAATCATGGGCTGAGAACAGTGATATTGAGACCAAGATAACACAGCAATATATAGAGAAATCTAGAGGCACTAACTGTATACTTGATATTTTCACCCCTGCTTATGTTTGAACTTTTATGACAGAAGAAAATAATCATCCCATCCTAAATTCTCCCTACATCACCATGCATGTAGTCATTAATGGCGTAAATGTTGGTGCTTCAATTATTTGATTTAAAATTTTTGTTTCAATTCGCCCTTGTATCTAAGGGTGAAAAAGGCAAAGATTAAACTGGCGAAAATTTCCACATATACAGTATGTAATTTTAGTTTCTAGTTTCGGAGTCTAATTGGCCTGCATGAGATCAAAGATTTACATAAATTCATATCTATTTATATACATGTATATACTGTAGAATCAGAGAACTTGGTGGAATTCTAATTGTGTATATTTTGGTTTTTTTTTTTTATTATTTCACAAAATTAAAAACAAGACAACAGCTACCTGAAATACACCTAATGATAATAACATTTGGCTTCCTTTACAAATGCTTCACATATTTTAAGTTTGTACAATATGAAGGCCTACTGTGTTTTCTGTAATAAATGTCCCTGTTTGTCTCATAAAACGAAAAAAAAAAACACAAATTGGGTTAAAAAAGTATGTATCTTTAAATAAATGAGTTTACCCTTTAATACGATATACAAACAGATCACGACTGTGAAACCATTCTCGAAGGAGATGATAAATCAATCAGTTATAATAAATAAGAATTTTATTGCAGACACGGTTATGTATAAACATTGGCTGGAAAAGATTATTTTTTTTTATTTCAATAAAGTTTAATGTTAGGGACCTTTATTTTACATTTTTAAATAACAAAATTTTAAGCCCACATTTTTTCTGATTCTACAGTATATAAATAACAAGTGACCAACACAACGCAAATATCAATATTTGTTTATCATATGTGGTTTTTGAAATATGAAAAACAAGTTGTATTGTTATTCAACTGGTAAAAATAAAAATGAAAAATGTTTTGCATATGAAAAACAAGGTATATACACACTGTAAAAGATATGAACAATTTTGAAATTTCTAAACTTTTTTAACACAATGTATGTTAAAAATATTGAGAATCATGTTTTTACATGATTTTCTTTAATATTATTCCTAATAATTGTCAACATGTTGTTTACATATTTCCCAAGAATATTTGAAATCATATGTTGCTAGTGGGACTTCCATGTTCAAATCAAGGTGTTTTTTTTTCTTCATATTTGACCCAATAAGCACCCAGGGTGCTAAAAAAGTGGAAAAAGGGGTGGACACTTACCGGGACCAATAAGAATTAAATTGATGTAAAATTTCAAATAAGGCATGATGGTAAAGTTGTTGTAGTTATTACCGAGGACTCCTATCTTTTGTTTTTCTGGTCCACATCTTGTCAAATGACTAGAAAAGATTCTCAATCGTGTGTAAAAAGGAGAGTAAATCTGAACTACATGTATAGGGCAGGGGTGCTTATACGGACATGGGTGTCTACTGGGTCAAATACGGTAGATAAATAATTAATATGACTCTACAGGCAAAACCTTGAAAACAAGTTCGATCTTAGTTAAATTGTAACGTAGCATTAAATTCATCAGGTTGGCAAACTATATGGAATTATAAGGTAACTAGATGATCTTGGTTTGAATAATGGGTAGAAAAATGGCGTATGCCCTAAACCGTGTCTCCGACTGCTGCTAGACAAATAATTTTGAATTGTATGTATGTACAATTCATATATATTACTACCCTCTTACCATAAAGAGCTCATTTGGTTCAGGTATGATGTTTAATAGCAATTTTTTAAATTATGATATATTAACAATTATTTTTGACAATTGTTTGTTTTATGTGTATTTCAACGTATAAGATTTTAAAGTTGTGACATCATTTTTTTTAAAGTCTGTAAACGGATCACCTTCAATGTGTATCACAGAATTTTAAACATCAACTGCAGTCTGACCACTGTTAAGAAACAGTTCAAAGGAAAATGCCCAAAATTACATATACAGTAAAACCTGCTTTAGCGACCACCTATGTATATAGACCCCCTGGTCATAATGACTGTTTTATGCTGTCCCCAATAGTACCATTTGTGTACAAATCAACCTCTATATAAAGACCACCTTCCTATAAAGACTGGTTTTGTTGTGTCCCTTAGAGGGTCTTTATATACAAGTTTCACTGTAACAGGTTGTCTCTAAAATTCAAGTGGCCTATTTTTAAACCTTCAAGAAAAACAGTGCAGATGTACTTAAAATGAAAATAAAAATTGTTTTCATATCTACATCATTATTCTGTAAATATTTCATTTGAACAAAAGAATTTACATATTTTTTTAACTGTTCCATTATAGAATCGGGATTGAGATCATTCAATCGATAAATGCATATTCGCTAAGTTCACTGGAAAGTTATTTGTATGATATAAGATTCACTTCTTCATCAAGTCATATCAAAGTAGATTGTAAAAAAAAAGATCATGTCACAAGTGTTGGGAGTGGAAATAATGGTGATTAGTCGCATAAGGCAGGTAGCTGTTTAAATCAGATGATTCATATATGAAAATGCTTTTGGAGGGTTTCGTATTAGTGGCATAAGTCAGGTAGTAGTAAAAAACAGTAAGTGGTATGATAGACTCAGTAGTTGCTTAAATCGGGTAAATTTTGCAGGTTTTTATAGATGTTGGGTAAGATAGGTATGATAAATTTTTAATACCGAGTTCATATGGTAGGCTAGAAGTTCCTATGAAAATGCTGCAATGATATCCTATTTATATGAAATGTTTATGTGGGAACTTTCTCAATACAAAATCCAAAATATTAAATATCAAAATACATATGATTATAATTTGTGATTTTTCATCGTGAAAATGCTAAATTATGTTTAACACACAATGACACCTCGAAATGACACCCTAAGAACAGTGCTGGGTACAGCCATTGACATTTGAAGTATTTGAATTACAATTAATTGTACACCAAATATGGCTGAATTTCACCTATGAACTATCAAAGGGAGATAACTGCTGCAAAGATGCTGATCTGAAATTGATTATCATATAAGTATATAAGTAACCAAGAGAGTTGTATATTAGTTAAAGTGAAACAGAGAATCAACCGACTGAAACCTTATGGAATTAAATAATACTACAACTAAAATATAAGAACTATAAAATCTTCTCACAAAAGCAATAGTTTTATTACAATAATAAACAATTAGCAAGTAATTACCAGAAATCAAAATTTGGTTTCAATGGCAATATAAAAAATGTCCAAATGATACGAGGTATAGTTCTGTTTCTCTAAATACTACCTGTCTTGCAGTAGCACTTTTCTGTTTTCTCACTCTCGCTCTCTCTCGATTATTTTCTCCATTTCTGGAGTTTCTTTACCACACATCCACAGAATCAAGGGTGAAAGTAATTCACCTCACAATATGTCACAATTCACTCTGCTAATCCCAGTCAATGTGAATTCACTTGTACACAGAAGTTAGTAGTCATTTGCAAAGATTGGTGTGGCCTTAAAGGATTTACATTTCTTAACACTCAGGATTTGAAGGTTTCATCCTCATTTTCTTTCCAGTACGCATAATTGTTCTGTAAGTGTGTAATAAGTTCTGGAATATCACAATAATCTACAAAAAAAAAAACGTCAAAAGTTAGAATTCAAAGTTAGAATTCAAAGGTAGAATTCAAAGTTAGAACGTAACTACCTGAACGTATATGTGACTTACCATAAGATTTTGGGGGTTAAAAAGAAAACTGAGTTGAAATTGAGATTTTGACAGATTTTTTTTTTGTGTGTGTAAATGATCACAATAATTTTTTTGTAAAATATTTCTAAAAAATTCTGTTTCTATAGTAACTATATATTGTTGCATCTGTGAATAAAATCCCCAAACTCACTTCAATGTGTGTGATTGTGATTCTAGTGTTTTTATATCTTCAACAAAACATTATATGAAGCTACTTATATTATGATATCATATAAAACAAGGATTATACACTTACTTATTTTTCAATTTCACATTTAATTCTTTTCATGAAAATTTTTTCCTCAACATTAACTTTGACATAAACTTTAATACTGATAGCCATGCTAAAAAATTACTTACAATCCCAAGCATCGAACATGTCATTTATAAAAACATCAATAAAGCTAGTCTGTGATTTTGGTATACTGCAAGTTTTTCTGTCAAATACGGGCATTACAACAGGTAATCCCTTCCTCTTCTCCTCGTCGGTCTACAACGATATCAAATTGCATCATGTTAAAGCTGGGATGTAAATCATATCATTTTAAAGCTGGAATATCAAATTTTATTATATACCTATCAATTTTCCAAGTTTTGATACTGTTGATTTCACAGAGTATGATCTGACTTTCAAGATCAAATTGTATCATGTTAAAGCTGGAATTAAAACATTTATTAAATTCTTGGTAATTAAATATAGGGATTTATCAATTAATTAAACTTGTTATCTTTATAAGCTATTTGGGAAAAAACATTCCATGCAAAATCAATGTTAACTGTTATTTTTCCCTCCTAAAATCAAAATACTTTTGTAGTTTTGTATTAATGCACCAGTATTTGTTTTAGGTGTACAAGAAATTAAAGCGATATGAGCTGTCGTAGGTGAAAAATTTTACATGCCAATTTTATGTGCTCATATATATTCCAAAGAGACCACCTGGTGGTTAGAATGTAAAATTGCCACAATCTTGCCAAACGTAACCTGTTATATCAGTTATTTCTTGTGTCTGCCATACTTTGAGCATTGCAAATTAACTTTTGGTAATTTTTTAAGAAGATAACCAAGTGACCAATAAACACGTGCAGTTACATTGTAATATACATGTACATTCTATTCTTATAACCCTTTGCGTTTATTTTCGTACATCATCATTTTATACCTAAATCAGGCAAAGTTGGTCCTTTTCGTCATTTCAAAACATTAGTTTCTTAAATTGTTCACGTGCCGGGTATATCAAGTTATCTCGACCCATTTTTAACTCGTCCCATCGCATTTTCGGCTTTATCATTCTCGACACATATGATCATGAACTGCCCAACTCCACTGGAACATGGCGGCAAAATTGTAAAACATGAGGTACGCATACTTTTCACAGTTATATTGTTTTAATTTTGTCAACGTCAGCATTCAGGGTAACATTAAAGATCGGAAAAATTTCTTTTAGTGACTTGATATATTTATTCATATATTCATCTGATTTTCTTCAGATATTTAAAATAGCATTGAAAAGCATATACTTGACATAATACATGCACTTTCCAATAAAAAATCATATCCTGTATTTTAAAATCGGCCAACTTTAACATATCCGAGCGCGTAAAGGACCAAGATCCCCTGACAGAATTACGAAGTACATTTGATATGGCGAAAGAGTTTATCTCAAAGTTCATTGCATATGGTAATAAAGCTGAATTTTTTAAGGTATGGGAAAACTTAAATTCTAATAAAATAAATTAGTTCGAAAAGAAAATCTTTTACAACGTTTTATGTGTTTGATAATGTATTTGAACACACATTTTATCATATTCTCGACTATATGTCAGGTGACAAAAATAATCATTGTGACAGCTTATATCGCTTTTATGTTTATAAGAACATGAAATATTATATAAATTGCTATCTGAAATAAATTTGTATGTTATGATATTTCTTGTGTTTTGAACATTTCATATTTTTCCATATGAATGCACTATTTTCTTAGAAGTGGAGCGATCGAATTCAATCAAAATGTGAAGTGGTTAGTTTACAGTTCACAATTCAATTCAAAGTCTTGTAAAAAATGTCTTGTAACGAAACATAACTAGAAAAAATGTGATAAATAGAATATTTGCCAATTCTTTATGAATAACACATTTATTTCATTTTGTGAGGCCTATTCTTCTGCCTCAGGCGATGAAATAAAAATGTTATAAAAAATTGGCAAACATCCACTACATCAAGTTAAAGCTGGAATATAAAAACACATCATACTAAACATGTTAAAGCTGGAATATGATAGTTTGGTTTGTTTTCTTTAACTGTTGTTTTACATTCTGACAATATATTACAAGAATATCCTGATGCTAATATTTAAAACAGATATAATAAGAAGTCGGTAATTTGTCTCTCAGGAAAATAATCAATTTACAGATCTTTTTCATTCTTTTTTTTTTTGTTTTATATTTTATTTTTTTTTTTTTTTTTTATTATTTGTTTTTTTTTTTTTGTTTTTTTTTTTTTTTTTTTTTTTTTTTTTTTTTTTTTGTTTTTTTTTTTTTTTTATTTTTTTTTTTTTTTTTTTTTTTTTTTTTTTTTTTGATTTGTTTTTTTTTTTTTTTTTTTTTTTTTTTTCCTTTCATGTTCAGGTATTTCCTGTCATGTTAAAGTTTTTTCTTGTAATATTGATCTTTTTCTTTCCTGTATTTTTTTCTTTATTTAATAGTGAAGTGATTGTTACCTGTTGAAAGTATTCTTCGGCTATTCTCTTTGCCCACTCCACACAGAGCTCTTCGGTTCGACAAGGATTACATACATCAGCACATTTGATCAGCATACGTTTTATCAATATTCGATTCTCGGGAATTGACAACTGTTGTAGAATCGCCATGCTATCAGGAGAACCATTTCCACTCTAGAATACAATATGAAACTAAATATCACAACATCAAAAAGCAAAAAAATTCATTCATGTATGAATTATAATATTACTTTCCTTTGCATACTGTGGAAACTAATAAAGCAACAAAGGCCCATAATTTCTTGTACGTCACTCAGGTCTCTGCCCTAAAATGCTGACCCAAAGGTATTATTTTCACAATATTGGTTTGATTTGATTTGGATGGTGTTATAAGCCACATCAACAATATTTCACTTATATGTTGGTGGCCAGTTTTTAATGGTTGAGGAGAGAATTTGGTTACAATGTTCCCTAGAAGAGACCACCAACCATTCTGCAAGTAAACTGACAGACTTTTTTTTACAAAAATCAGCTTAGGTTCTAGCGGGGCTCATACCTGTGCTGACAGGAAGTGAGAAACTTCATGGTTTAAAGCAAGAACGCTCTAACCACTTGGCCACGGAGGCCCCACAATATTGGTGAAGTCTTAATTACTCTTTTATTTATAACCACTTTTTGCTACATGTTCCAGATTTTTAAAAAATATTTTGAACCTGGTTTTAAGTCTCTAAATAAGAAGTGGTAGTGTAAAGACTTACTTGTTTATCATATCTTCAACCACAGTGTGTTAGGTACATGTCTTAATATTTTGAACTTTTTTAAGGCTATGCAGAGCAGGGTAATGAATTTACAATATTTGTGAAGTTTTATTTGCTCACTATATCTTTAAATATGCTTTTTGTGAAAAAGTTTAAACAACAGATGGGAAAAGATCACATTAAATGTAGGTTGCGTCAGTCACTCATATGACCTTAATTCATCAACCCCTGAAAAACAATAGACTCTTCTATAAATCAATGACTTAGACCAGTCCAAATGTGTCTCTAGGGGTGAATGAGTTAAATGAAACAATATGTTTACCATGGATGAGGTTTCCTCCATCTTTAATGTTGTTTTGTTGATACTATTAACAAATTTATTCAAATGTTCAAAGTGCTGCTTCATTTCTGTTGCCAATACCATGTCAATTATGGTTTCCCGTAGTCGTGTGTACTCCTCACTGGAATCAAAAAGAAAATTTTGACTTTTTTTTTCAAACTGTAAGTAGAAAATATAGTATATATACATGTGTATCATAGTCCAGGGTTGTTAAATGCTTATTCAATGTTGTTTTCAACCTGTCCAAGCTATTTCATATGTTACATATCTTGTGCACTTATAATGGTTTTTGACAAATACTTACAATTTGTTTTTCAAGTGCTTATGGTTTTCTTTTATATATATTTTTACATTTTTTTTTACATGTAATTACAATTTTTTATATATCTATAGCACTTACATTTTTTTTAAACTCACTTGGAAATAATACAATATTTCGACATGTACTTAAATTTTTGTCACATGTGTTTACAAATTTTTTATATTAATTATCTAGACTGTGTTAAGTGACTTTCAAAGGGACCTGCAAATTTTGGAAATGTAAGATAGGGAGTTAGTTAACCTTTTGACCCCTATATATCCTAATGCAATGTTCTTTTCTATTTTTAGACCAGTTTATTATAGTCTGTAGCGTAGAAAATGTCAACACAGACCAGAAACCACCTAATCTACTACTGAAATGTGGTTTTCAAGACAGGTGGATTATTTAAGTATGTGGATTTAAGGATGTGACCTCTGAAAACAGGTGATCTTTTTATAAGAGTGGTCTGAAGACAGGTAAAAATGCACTGCATAAAACATGAGAGTGGTCTGAAGACAGGTAAAAATGCACTGCATAAAACATGAGAGTGGTCTGAAGACAGGTAAAAATGCACTGCATAAAACATGAGAGTGGTCTGAAGACAGGTGAAAATGCACTGCATAAAACATGAGAGTGGTCTGAAGACAGGTAAAAATGCACTGCATAAAACATGAGTGGTCTGAAGACAGGTAAAAATGCACTGCATAAAACATGAGAGTGGTCTGAAGACAGGTAAAAATGCACTGCATAAAACATGAGAGTGGTCTGAAGACAGGTAAAAATGCACTGCATAAAACATGAGTGGTCTGAAGACAGGTAAAAATGCACTGCATAAAACATGAGAGTGGTCTGAAGACAGGTAAAAATGCACTGCATAAAACATGAGAGTGGTCTGAAGACAGGTAAAAATGCACTGCATAAAACATGAGAGTGGTCTGAAGACAGGTAAAAATGCACTGCATAAAACAAATCTTGTAAATGTGTCAAAACAGATCTATTTATTGATTGAAAACAAAACATCATTAACAGTGTTACATACAGTCAATTAAAATACGTGTTCTACATTACAATTACAGTGGAACCCACCTCGAGACCCCGCCTTTCCGCCACTTAAATGTGGTCTCTCAAAGAGGTTTTATTTAAAGGATTATTTAACCAAGCAGTTTTCAGATTGTCGTCTCACAAGACAGGTGGTCTTTTATGAGGGTGGTCTCTCTAGATAGGTTCTACTGTATTTATCTGTTAACAAGATTATCCTGGTAAATACTTACAATTTCATGTTTTTGAACAAATTCACACTGTCGTCCTTCCAGGATAATTGAAATCCCAAAGCTGCATGGTGGTTTTCTAGTACTGCACTGTAAAAGAGAACAAGAACAAGACATTGAATAGGACGATATTTTGAAATTTATCATTTATCTATGTGACCTTAATTCATGCTTGGAACCCTATTCAAATTTGAAGAGAATTATATATATATATATAACAGTTAAAAATTTATCTGAAAAGAATGTTACAACTCATATACATATGATAATTCACTTGCTACTTGTACCCCTAATACCAGTGTATGATATATACAGTCAAACTTGCCTTATCGACCCCCCTCATATAACGACTTCCTGTCCATAACGACCGTATTTTGACTGCCCCTTGAGAATTACTATATATTTGCCCTCTATATAGTGACCACCTGCCTTACGCGACCGGCGACCGCTGTATTTTGTCCGCCGGTGGTTGTCGTACTTGCGTATAGCGACTGCTTATACACTTCCTAATCTTGGAAGGGAGATAACTCGTACATAATTCTCGCGGGACAATTCGAGACTTACTCAACAACATGGCGAAATACACGAGGCTTCGACAGTCACAACACACCTGGAGCTGTCAATTAACGACCCGGGTAGTAATTAGGCACTCGTACATGCTCTATAACAGGGTGTTTTTACAACCAGGAATTATCAATCATCGCTGACTGAATGATCTTTTGTTTTCGATCATCAATTTATGACCAAAGTTTCCGGTGATGATTACTTAATCGGCGAAAGACTAAGACTTAAAAGGAAAAAAATTCAGAAAGGACACGCTTGTGACAAGGTGTTTTTACGAACAGGAGCATTTAAATATCATCGCTGAATGATTTATTATTTGCTTTCTCGAATTCTGGAATTCTGTAACTAATCGAACATCACTTGATTAGCAAGTCAACATCTCAATCCAAAGAGTAAAATCGCCGGCGCTCGTAGCATTGGATTACGTCTAATAAAATGATAATTAAATAAAATTCAACTACCTACATCTTTCTGTATATTCTTACACTTCTGACTCGTGTGACTTAACAACACAGACCACCGACTTTGAGCACATTTAAGATATTTGTTTCAGTTTTAATAATGTGCCGTACCCTCGATGTACATGTATAATTCAATTACTCATAAATTAATTTAAATTATTAAAACATTGAATTATTTCATTGTTATATATTTTTTTTTATTATTTACATGTTATGCATGTATTAGCTACAGGATTTTCTATGACTATTTTTGGATGGTTACAGGACCCTTCCCAATGCAAAAATGGTTTGTATTTTCCCGAAAAGATGCAAATATTCCAAATTTGGATTTTTAAAAAAAAAAATGAATATTTTCCAGACCCTGGAGTTAAGAAAATCCCTTTAGTATTTAAATACAATATCCATTTAATCACTAAATGAAATATCTAACCATGGAAGAAATATGTAGTTGGAAATAATAATAAGCCATCTCCGATGCCTTGGATGTCATATCTCATGTGACCCTGTATATAAAGACCACCTGTCTATAAAGACCGTTTTTGTAATTTCCCCTGAGCGGTCTTTATATACAAGTTTGACTGTATGATACACTTTAAAAATCACACATAAATTATTTTTTTCGAATTTGTTTTGGTTACTGAACTCTTTTAATGTCTCTAAAAATAATAATTTACCAAAATATCACAATTTTTTAACAAGTATTTTTGGTACACTGTACTAGAGGGTTAAAATCCCTTCAGTGGTTTCAGAGAAGAAAGGCGAAGAAAATGTGAAAAATTTAAAGACAGATGGATGGTGGGATGAGTGAACGGAAGATGGACATGGAGTGATTACAAGGCAACCTACACACATGACACACGGCTGATGGCGAGAAAACATTGTTGATCTGAGCACATGAGTATTCTAAAAATCAATGAATTTGAAGAATTAGACACAGACTAAAATGGGTACAAATAAAGACTTACTGATCATTGTAGAGTAAAGCTAGTGGATTCTTTTCGTTTATGAGGAAAGCATTTGTATGACCCGGATGGTCCACATCATGTATTGCTGCTGCTATCAAGCATGCTACCTGGTCTTGATGATCTAATATTGCCTGCAACATTTAAATTTTGTTTATTATTTTGTTATTTTTTTAAGCAAAAGCACTTAAAATACATTAACTATAAATCAGACAAATTGTACAGTGGAACCTGTCTTGAGAGACCACTCTCATCAAAGAACACCTGTCTTATGAGACCACATTAAAGAAACCACTCAGTTAAATAATCCTTTATATAAAACCTCTTATTAGAGACCACCTGTATTGAGACACCACATTTCAGTGGCAGATGGGGTAATCTCTCAAGACAGGTTCCATTGTAACACAACATCTCAATGATTTGCATGTCAGAGAAATATGGAGTGAGAAATGATGAGTTCCATATACTGATCACGTTTGTTTGTTTATTGTTGTTTAACGTCTCACTCAAGAATATTTCACTCATATGGAGATGTCACCAAATGCTGGTGAACGGCTTCAAATTTTGACCTATGCTTGGCACTTATGGCCATTGAGCCGTGAGGGTTCTTTAATGTGCCGACACCTACTGTGACACAGGACCTCGGTTTTTACTGTCTCATCCGAAAGATGCGAAACCAACCTGCCGCCGGCTGTGCTTGAACTCACGATCAAGAGTCGAGCACGCTACCAACTGAGCCAGGCCGGCTCCATATCCTGATCTCACAGTAATACAAAGTGAGAAATGGAAAGTTCCACATGCTGATTTCTGGTTGGCTGATTATCACGAGTTTTAGTCATAGAATACCTGTGCCATAATGACAGGTGCTCTTTAAACGTAGAAGGGTCAAATTTTTTATTTTTGAGTAGATTACAATTTTTAAAATCAACTAATCACAGACTGTCAAAGCAATTGTCTTATTCCTGAATGAAATGTCTTCACAGAATAGATGGCAGTAAGCGGAGCATAAATGTCAATAACCAACAGCATGCCAATCTAAGCTGGTTAGATGTAAATGTATTTTCGCTCTGTTGCGTTATGCTCTACCCTATCTTATTCATATAGAGACACCAAAATAACATCTAACCTAAACATAAATCACTAAATGGATTGAACATTCAAGTAATTACATACAAATTAAAACAAAATAAATAACAAAAAGCTATTGTAATTCTGTATATTGATGCATAGGATTTACCCTCTCCTCAAGACACAAATTTAACTCTGGAATTGATGTTAGGCAGAGTTTATTATATATCAGGGGTAGGTAGGTTAATGTACAAGATTGATACCTGATTTCTGTCCCTCGTGAGGAAGTAACCTGTCGCATGTAGCACATCTGCTGCGTGAGTCGAGTTGTGATATGCATTAGAGCTGTGGTAATTGGATTCGATTAAATGCAGCCAATTCAGAAGAATAGATTCTTCTATATGTAAAAATTCACAAACTCCAAAACGAGCCATTGTTTTTAGTCCAACATAAACTAAAGGCCTGAAATATACAAACAATCATATACACTATAAAATTATTTAATATGCATATTACTAAAATACATTTACCATGCAGTATAAATAAAAGTGGCCGAGTACTGGCAATTCTCTAATGAATTACCAAGAAAATCCTTAGCAGAACTGGCAATTCTCTAGTGAATTACCAAGAAAATCCTTACACAGATATACATGCAGATAACTGGCAATTCTCTAGTGAATTACCAAGAAAATCCTTAGCAGAACTGGCAATTCTCTAGTGAATTACCAAGAAAATCCTTAGCAGAACTGGCAATTCTCTAGTGAATTACCAAGAAAATCCTTACACAGATATACATGCAGATAACTGGCAATTTTCTAGTGAATTTTCAAGAACGTCCTTACAGAGATATAGTAACTGGCAATCTGCTAGTGAATTCTTAAGAACGTCCTTACAGAGATATAGTAACTGGCAATCTGCTAGTGAATTCTTAAGAAAGTCCTTGGAGAGATATGGATGACTGGAATTTTTCTAGTTAATTACCAAGAATTCCTTTATGGAGAGATATAGATACCGTAATTGACAATTCTCTAGTAAATTACAAAGAAAGTCCTTAGACAGATATAGATGAGAGATATATAGATAACTGGAAAGTCCCTAGTGAATTACAAAGCAAGTCAATAAAGATATATAAATAACTGCCTCATGTGAATTACCAAGAAATTCTTTACAGAGAAAATCCACAAATTTTGGAGAATTTTAGAGGTTAATGTTTAGTAAAATCTTAAAAATACCAATTAATCAAGATTAAAATCTAAAAAAAGTTGGAAACAAAACAATCTATTACTGTACAGAGAGACAAATTGCTGATGACAGGAGGCAACACTCACTGTTTATTTGTTGCTTTTTCTAATGATAGAATGTTGAAATCCCAGGACGGCTCTGTTTCTAAGATACTCTGTACATTGGCTGGTATATGAGACAAGGTATTTTTTGGACTAGTAGGAATGTGTGTTGATAGATGATGACCTGAAACTATAGAAAAGATAATTATCTTCAGTTCCAATGTTTGTAATTTACTGATTATCTGATTTTGATATGATTAGGTCAAACTTCAATCTAAAGGTCACTAGACAAAAGTTTACATGGAACTGAAGGTCATCCTAACAAAAGGAATAAAATTTGACTTATTAAAAGCATATCTCTTATGTGAAATAGAGTTGCCTTAATTTGAACAGACAAAATAAACATGTGACATACCTCTTATGGAAGATAGAGTCACCTTGATCAGAGGGACCACACATGTGACATATCTCTTATGTAAGATAGAGTCAAAATTGATCAGAGGGTCAACACATAACTCTTATGTAAGATAGAGTCACCTTGATCAGACTGACAACACATGTGACATAACTTTTATGTAAGATAGAGTCACCTTGATCAGGACAACACATGTGACATATCTCTTATGTAAGATAGAGTCACCTTGATCAGAGGGTCAACACATGTGACATATCTCTTATGTAAGATACAGTCACCTTGATCAGACTGACAACACATGTGACATATCTCTTATGTATCATAGAGTCACCTTGATCAGAGGGACAACACATGTGACATTTCTCTTATTATAAGATAGAGTCACCTTGATCAGAGGGTCAACACATGTGACATATCTCTTATGTAAGATAGAGTCACCTTGATCAGGACAACACATGTGACATATCTCTTATGTAAGATAGAGTCACCTTGATCAGAGGGACAACACATGTGACATATCTCTTATTATAAGATACAGTCACCTCGATCAGACTGACAACACATGTGACATATCTCTTATGTAACATAGGGTCACCTTGATTGGAGGGACACCTGTAATTAACAGGTAACTTACCTGCCTTACTACTTGTAGTAGTGCTCAAATCATGAGAATTAGTTATGAGCTGTCTCCTTGCATTTTGCTGCAAAGAAAAAAGCCAAAAATATTAATAAGCATTATAATGGAATAAATTGGATACTCATCAAGGATACTTATCAATTACTTACTGAGACCAAATCTCCTATAGGATACTTATAAAGTACTTACTGGGACTACACCTACTATAGGATACTTATAAAGTACTTATTGATACTTAACACCCTATAAGAAATTAATGTGGTACTTACTTATACATAACCTCCTTTAGGATACATATATAAAGTACTAACTGATACTTAACCTACTTTAGGATACATATAAAGTACTAAGGGTATTACCTCCTTTAGGATGCATATAAAGTAATAACTGATACTTATTCTCCTTTAGGATTCATATAAAGTACTAACTAGCACTTTACCATCTTTAGGATACATATAAAGTACTAACTGATACTTAACCTATTTTAGGATACATTTAAAGTACTAACTGATACTTAACCTTCTTTAGGAAACATATAAAGTACTAAGGACTTTACCTCCTTTAAGATACATAGAAAGCACTAACTGATACTTAACCTAATTTAGGATACATTTAAAGAACTGATACTTAACCTTCTTTAGGATACTTATTTAGTATTTACTGGTTGTTTACTGTTAGAGGATACTTATGACAAAACTTCCTCTAGGATACTTATAAAGTACTTACTGATACTTAACCTCTTCTAGGATACTTATGAAGTACTCAGTTATACTTAACCTCCTCTAGGATACTTATTTAGTTCTTACTGATACTTATACTCCCCTA
This sequence comes from Atrina japonica, assembly GCA_030159075.1. Lineage (NCBI taxonomy): Eukaryota > Metazoa > Mollusca > Bivalvia > Pterioida > Pinnidae > Atrina > Atrina japonica. The sequence continues at coordinate 1,476,386 of BROG01000077.1, forward strand.
GGATACTTATTTAGTACCTACTGATACTTAACCTCTTCTAGGATACTTATGTAGTACTTAGTGATACTTAACCTCCTCTGGGATACTTATAAAGTACTTATTGATACTTATACTCCTCTAGGATACTTTTCAAGTACTTACTGAGACTAAACCTCCTACAAGATCACTGGTCATTGGATCATCCTCCTTCATTTGCTGAGCAAAATAAGGAGAATATAATTCACTGGTCCGTAAAATATCTAGAACATTGTCAAGAGCCTGTACAACATTGATTGGACTGTTTTCCTGAGCTGCATTTATAATGTTTATAACCTGAAAATAAAACATGATGGATTATTATATGTGGATAGGTGTTTTTACATCATCACTTTAGCTTCAACAAACATACACATTTTGATTGGCTGAGTGAAAAATAACAGTTTTTCATGGAATGTTATTTTTCACACTGAAAAATAACAATTAAAGATAATAAATTTATTAAATTAAGCCAAAATATAGGCCTGATCAGACCACAAAATAACATGTGAGTTATTATCCTGGTTACGTGGAGGTTCAGCAAATACAAATTACGTAAACCCTTTCTTGTTCTCAGTGATATTTATCAAAAATACAATTCAATGTATTTAATAGAATTATACATATTTTTCGGTCTTTATAATTGTTATAATAACCTGTACGTTACAGTCATTCCTTTTAGCATAACCTCTAAATGGGTTACGATAATTTCTGTTCCTTTGTGGCCTGCCTGATACATGTAACTATGGGTAATTTTGCGTTTACAGCTAATTTTATAGTATTAGAATAGTTAAGAAATGATTTGATAATTAAAAGAAGATGATGTCACAAACAACTCTCACTGCTTTAAATACAAACTGACATCAAATCCCTGATACAATGATATTATAAGGCCTATCAAGGGAAAAACACAAAATGACAACAACAACAAATTTTCAGAACAAATGTAATATAAAGCACATTTAAGTAAACCAAACTTAAAAAAACACATCTTTGGCACATACTTATAATCAACCTATGAAATGATATTTTTACATAGATGAAAATAAATGTTCATACTCAAACATTTACATTTCCCGCAACAGTCTCTCATAGACTCAGTGTTAATCTAAACGGCGTTTATATCAGCTATAAATGAAGTTACTCATATGACCTCACAAAATGATGTGATTTTATTCATATAATGACCTCACGCCAAGATATTTCATTCAGAAAAACTCTATACTTTCCTGTTCCACCTTGAACTTCACTGTTCCATCATCATGTGATTGATCACGGCCGTAAGGTGGGGTATTCGATGCCATTATTTTGTTTTTCAATTTTAAAACTATGACATTTGTCAGAGTGCATTTATTGTCAATATGGATGCTTAGAATTAGATGTTTATGTTTCTTGTTTTATGCTTCAAAATCAGTTCATCCAAGGATGCTGAACAGAGAAAAAACTTGCAATGGCCTAAAATATATAAACACAGGCATCATACATTTTAAAATTAAAGTACTACATACCTTAGTGATAGGTGCCTCTATTGTCATTGAGTGTATTTTGGCTAAAGACTCTCTTCGACGTGGAAGAGCATGTATGACTCCCCCTGAAATGAATCAAAGGAGAATTATTTTAAATTTCCAACAGCTTACGGTTAAACGACAGAATTTAATGGGAATAGAAAAAATTCTGAAAGTTTTGATACATGCTGTAGCTATGACAAAAAATTAATGAGAGCTAGTCACTCATGATGATTTTAAAAAAGTCCAATAATTCTGGTAAACATCGCAGCATGCTCGCGTCGACCATTTTCAAGCTTCCTAGATCTCATTGAGATACAATATGACTGGCTATTTGTGCAGTGTGAATTTTTTACTATTACAGTACTTTCAAGTCATATTTCTTATTCTGCGATTTCAATTTTTGTGATTTACTGATTCCATATACATGTACTTTAATAAAATGAGTTGTGATTTTGGTGGATCTTACATTTTTTTTATATTTTGTGTTTTCAGTTTTTACGATTTCAATACTATCACAAAATATTACGAAAGTTGGAGAACTGCAGAAAATACCTGTTATATACTGACTTCAGTTAAGATTTGAGGAAAGAAACAATAGTGCCTATTTAAGTATGACTATGTGCCATTCTTAAAATTTCTTTGCCTCCTTTAAAGTTTAAAAAAAAGAAAGAAAGATATACAAAAAAAACAAAACTCTTTGTTAATCCATTTGCACACTCTTATAGAGTTAGATCAGTGACCACAGTAAAATCCGATCACAGAATTGAATAATAATACACACAGCACTCTTCAAATTAGCTTCAAATCAATTGTCTAAGTATAAGAAATGAAAAGTGCAGAATCAGAAAAAACATATTTTGTGAATTTGAAATCAAGAACTAGAAAACAGAAGAGAGAAAAGTGATTGGATGTTATTTGATTTCAGATACTGTTAGTACAAAACAAATTTGTATTTGCTGCAAAACATGATGTTTCTTTTTAACCTTTGAAATCCATTTTACAATGTCTCGGTCTATACTTGAAGTGAAAGAGATGTACAACAAAATACCCTGAAATATTGTAGTGGGGAAAATGGAGTGGTATCTATAGGGTACCACAAACCATACAAATTAATATTTGTATGTTACCAAAAAATATCCTGCAAATACTTGCAGCGTGATTAATGTACAGTCAAACTTGTCTAAACAGTACACTACCTACCACCTTGTCATAAACTGTAGTGGGATATCTGCTATGAGCTATAAATAATATCACATCAATATGTTATACCAGAGATATCTGCAGTTTTCTACAGAAAATGTAGTGAGATATTTTAAGATATATGCAGGCAACTTCAAAATATCCTGCCAATACTAGTACAGTGGAACCTGTCTTAAAAGACCACCCTCTGTCTCATGAAAGACCACCTGTCTTGTGAAACCACATTCTGAAAAGCACTTGCTGAAAAAATCTTTTGAATAAAACTCAATTATAAGACCACCTGTCTTGAGAGACCACATTACAGTGAAAGTTGGGATGGCCTCTCAAGACATGGTTCACTGTAATTGGAAATATATAACTCCACCAATATTTTTTAGTACCTGCCATTATGCTTATATTGACAAAGATGTAACAAAATCTAAAACTCCATTGAAAGACCACTTCTCTGGAGAGAGACCACATTTCAATTTAACATTGGTTGGTCTCTTGTGACACGTTCCACTGTACCGATATTTCCAGTACCTGCCACTGCTTAAAGTGACAAAAATATAACGAAATCTATATATGACAAAAATAATATCCAGCAATTAATCTTCCTTAAAAAAAAATTTGATATATTGACTTTTTACACAAAGGGGATTCTCTTGAGACTTGATACATATAGAAGTTAGTGTTAAGAAGGTTGATGTTAAGGAGAGAAATCATTATACACACATATCAAATGGTTACCTGCGAAAATATTCGGCAAACTGAGCCTGGCTATAAAATTAATATCACAATTTGTTTAAATTTCGATTCAAAAAGATATTTGTCAATTGACCCACCCTATGAAAGGTGATATCATAATGTGTTTAAATACAAATCAATATTCAGTAATCTACATTTTAATTGA
>BROG01000077.1:1485000-1725488 GCA_030159075.1 Atrina japonica
GTGAATTAAAGGAGTACCCATTAAATTATCAGAGCACCCAGTAAATTATCAGAACAACTAGTAAATTATAAGAGTACCCAGTAAATTATCAAAGTACCCAGTGAATTATCAGTGTACCCAGTATATTATCAGAGCACCCAGTAAATTTTTAGAGTACCCAGAAAATTATTAGATTACCCAATAAATCATCAGAGTACCCAGTAAATCATTAGAATACCCAGTGAATCATCAGAGTACCCAGTAAATCATTAGAATACCCAGTAAATCATCAGAGTACCCAGTAAATCATCAGAGTACCCATTAAATTATCAAAGTAGGCTACCCAGTAAATTATCAAAGTAGGCTACCCATTAAATTATCAAAGTAGGCTACCCAGTAAATTATCAAAGTAGGCTACCCATTAAATTATCAAAGTTGGCTACCCAGTAAATTATCAATGTAGGCTACCCAGTAAATTATCAAATAGGCTACCCAGTAAATTATCAAAGTAGGCTACCCAGTAAATTATCAAAGTAGGCTACCCATTAAATTATCAAAGTAGGCTACCCATTAAATTATCAAAGTAGGCTACCCATTAAATTATCAAAGAAGGCTACCCATTAAATTATCAAAGAAGGCTACCCAGTAAATTATCAAAGTAGGCTACCCAGTAAATTATCAATGTAGGCTACCCAGTAAATTATCAAATAGGCTACCCAGTAAATTATCAAAGTAGGCTACCCAGTAAATTATCAAAGTAGGCTACCCATTAAATTATCAATGTAGGCTACCCAGTAAATTATCAAATAGGCTACCCAGTAAATTATCAAAGTAGGCTACCCAGTAAATTATCAAAGTAGGCTACCCATTAAATTATCAAAGTAGGCTACCCAGTAAATTATCAAAGTAGGCTACCCAGTAAATTATCAAAGTAGGCTACCCATTAAATTATCAAAGTAGGCTACCCATTAAATTATCAAAGAAGGCTACCCATTAAATTATCAAAGAAGGCTACCCAGTAAATTATCAATGTAGGCTACCCAGTAAATTATCAATGGAGGCTACCCAGTAAATTATCAAATAGGCTACCCAGTAAATTATCAATGTACCCTGTAAATTATCAAATAGGCTACCCAGTAAATTATCAAATAGGCTACCCAGTAAATTATCAAATAGGCTACCCAGTAAATTATCAAATAGGCTACCCAGTAAATTATCAATGTACCCTGTAAATTATCAAAATAGGCTACCCAGTAAATTATCAAATAGGCTACCCAGTTAAATTATCAAATAGGCTACCCAGTAAATTATCAAATAGGCTACCCAGTAAATTATCAATGTACCCTGTAAATTATCAAATAGGCTACCCAGTAAATTATCAAATAGGCTACCTAGTAAATTATCAATGTACCCTGTAAATTATCAAATAGGCTACCCAGTAAATTATCAAATAGGCTACCCAGTAAATTATCAAATAGGCTACCCAGTAAATTATCAATGTACCCTGTAAATTATCAAATAGGCTACCCAGTAAATTATCAAATAGGCTACCCAGTAAATTATCAAATAGGCTACCCAGTAAATTATCAAATAGGCTACCCAGCAAATTATCAATGTACCCTGTAAATTATCAAATAGGCTACCCAGTAAATTATCAAATAGGCTACCCAGAAAATTATCAAATAGGCTACCCAGTAAATTATCAATGTACCCTGTAAATTATCAAATAGGCTACCCAGTAAATTATCAATGTACCCTGTAAATTATCAAATAGACTACCCAGTAAATTATCAATGTACCCTGTAAATTATCAAATAGGCTACCCAGTAAATTATCAATGTACCCTGTAAATTATCAAATAGGCTACCCAGTAAATTATCAATGCACCTTGTAAATTATAAGATCACCCAGTAAATTTTCAGAGTCCAGATAATCTGTGTTTGACTCTATAGTACTGGGATAATAACTATCCAAGAGAGTCCAGATAATCTGTGTTTGACTCTATAGTACTGGGATAATAACTATCCAAGAGAGTCCAGATAATCTGTGTTTGACTCTATAGTACTGGGATAATAACTATCCAAGAGAGTCCAGATAATCTGTGTTTGACTCTATAGTACTGGGATGATAACTATCCAAGAAAGTCTAGATAATCTGTGTTTGACTATATAATACTGGGATAATAACTATCCAAGAGAGTTCAGATAATCTGTGTTTGACTCTATAGTACTGGGATAATAACTATCCAAGAGAGTCCAGATAATCTGTGTTTGACTCTATAGTACTGGGATGATATCTCCCCAAGAGAGTTCAGATAATCTGTGTTTGACTATATAATACTGGGATAATAACTATCCAAGAGAGTCCAGATAATCTGTGTTTGACTCTATAGTACTGGGATAATAACTATCCAAGAGAGCCCAGATAATCTGTGTTTGACTCTATAGTACTGGGATAATAACTATCCAAGAGAGTCTAGATAATCTGTGTTTGACTATATAATACTGGGATGATATCTCCCCAAGAGAGTCAAAATAATCTGTGTTTGACTATATAATACTAGGATGATATCTCCCCAAGAGAGTTCAGATAACCTATGTTTGACTATGTAATGCTGGGATGATATCTCCCTAAGAAGATCCAGATAACCTATGTTTGACTATATAATGCTGGGATGATATCTCCCCAAGAAAGTCCAGATAACCTAAGTTTGACTATATAATGCTGGGATGATATCTCCCCAAGAGAGTTCAGTTAACCTATGTTTGACTATATAATGCTGGGATGATATCTCCCCAAGAGAGTTCAGATAACCTATGTTTGACTATATAATGCTGGGATGATATCTCCCAAAGAAGGTCCAGATAACCTTTGTTTGACTATATAATGCTGGGATGATATATCCCCAAGAGAGTTCAGATAACCTATGTTTGACTATATAATGCTGGGATGATATCTCCCCAAGAGATTTCAGATAACCCCCAAGAGAGTTCAGATAACCTATGTTTGACTATATAATGCTGGGATGATATCTCCCCAAGAGAGTTCAGATAACCTATGTTTGACTATATAATGCTGGGATGATATCTCCCCAAGAGAGTTCAGATAACCTATGTTTGACTATATAATGCTGGGATGATATATCCCCAAGAGAGTTCAGATAACCTATGTTTGACTATATAATGCTGGGATGATATCTCCCAAAGAAGGTCCAGATAACCTTTGTTTGACTATATAATGCTGGGATGATATATCCCCAAGAGAGTTCAGATAACCTATGTTTGACTATATAATGCTGGGATGATATCTCCCAAAGAGAGTTCAGATAACCTATGTATGACTTGTAATGCTGGGATGATATATCCCCAAGAGAGTTCAGATAACCTATGTTTGACTATATAATGCTGGGATGATATCTTCCCAAGAGAGTTCAGATAACCTATGTTTTACTATATAATACTGGGATGATATCTCCCCAAGACAGTTCAGATAGCCTATGTATGACTATATAATGCTCTGATGATATCGCCACAAGAGAGTCCATATAATATATGTTTGACTATATAATGCTGGGATGATATCTCCCAAAGAGAGCTCAGATAACCTATGTATGACTTGTAATGCTGAGATGATATCTCCACAAGAGAGTCCATATAATCTATGTTTGACTATATAATGCTGGGATGATATCTCCCCAAGAGAGTTCAGATAACCTATGTTTGACTACAAGTTAATCCAAAGGGATAGTTGAAACTGCTTAAATTTTAACAAAACTGCAAAATTTACAACAACAGACCATAAAATGTAAATTTTGTGTCTTAGGTGATCTAAAATTAGAAATTGGCAATTAAAATCTTTATAATCATATTGAAATCTCTGGTCGAACACCTGATCAGGTGTGAAGTATCAACAAGCATCCACTTTACCTGAATTTCATTGTCTTCATTTGTTATTTCTACTGCGTCAGAAACATTATCTAAAGCGGAAAAAATGGCACTGCATGCTCTTAACTTCAGCTGAGTCCGAACCTCTCCGTATTCCATTGACAACAGCTCATTGACACATGAGTTCATTTTATGATTTTCAATAAATCTCTACAAAAAAAGCACATAAAAATGACAAAATGTAAACATGTCATTTTATCAAATATTTTACAAATGGTTTCACATACATGTATATACGTTAGTTACTGTGCAATATGGACGAAAAAATATAAAATGATATTGCAGATCCCAACCACATAAGACTGCTTTGTAATCCAAAGGTCGGACCTGAATCAAGAAAAAAATACAGTGGAACCTGTCCACCTCATCTGCCACAGAAACTGTTCAGTGGAACCTGCCCACCTCATCTGCCACAGAAACTGTACAGTAGAACCTGTCCACCTCATCTGCCGCAGAAAATGTACAGTAGAACCTGTCCACCTCATCTGCCACAGACACTGTACAGTGGAACCTGTCCACCTCATCTGCCACTGAAACTGTACAGTAGAACCTGTCCACCTCATCTGCCACTGAAACTGTACAGTAGAACCTGTCCACCTCATCTGCCGCAGAAAATGTACAGTAGAACCTGTCCACCTCATCTGCCACTGAAACTGTACAGTAGAACCTGTCCACCTCATCTACCACTGAAATTGTACAGTAGAACCTGTCCACTTCATCAGCCACAGACACTGTACAGTGGAACCTGTCCACTTCATCAGCCACAGACACTGTACAGTGGAACCTGTCCAACTCATCTGCCACTGAAACTGTACAGTAGAACCTGTCCACCTCATCTGCCACATGTACAGTAGAACCTGTCCACTTCATCTGCCACAGAAAATGTACAGTAGAACCTGTCCAGCTCATATGCCACTGAAACTATAGAGTGGAAACTGTCCACTTTGTCAGCCACAGACACTGTACAGTGGAACCTGTCCAAGTCATCTGCCAAAGAAACTTACAGTTAAACCTGTCCACCTTGTCTGCCACCAAAACTGTAGAGTGGAACCTGTCTAACTCATAAGCCACTGACACTGTACAGTGGAACCTGTCCACCTCATCTGCCACTGGCTCTGTACAGTAGAACCTGTCCACCTCATCTGCCACTGGCTCTGTACAGTGGAACCTGTCCACCTCATCTGCCACAGAACCTGTACAGTGGAACCTGTCCACCTTATCTGCCACTAAAACTGTAGACCTTACTATTAAGATCACCTTACAGACTGACTCAAAATGGTCTGGTTAGAGAGGTGGTCTTTCAAGAGGAGTTCTGGATATATTATTATATCAATAGACTTACTATTTACAGTCCTAAATGTGAGGTGGTTTCCTAAACAAGGTAGTCGTAGTTCCACGGTACATTTACATTATTTTAATTATTGTATTGATGTAATCATACATTTTTATTTCATATTTAATTAAGTAAAAGAACTTACTCTATTAAAGCCTGCCTTGATAAGAGGTAAAAATGATGGTTCTTCTTTATCTGGAGATCTATAAAAGAAATCATGAATTTAGTGACGGTCATTACACAGAATATGTAAATTATGAAATAAACTTACTCATACAAAAAACTCAATAATATTCAAGATTTGATTTCATTAAGGTTAAATAAATCTCCCTCTTGCTTTGTCATTAAGTATAATATAATTAAAAACAAGATGTGTTTGAGAAACAAAAATGCCCCTGGTCCCAACAAATGTCTATGCTGGCAAAATATGTAAGCAGGACAGAATTACAGACAGACAGACGATCCAAACACTAAATGCCCCCAGTGGACCTTTCAAAAGAGCTGGGGCATAAAAATCTAAAATCCTCAATGATATTAAATTGAAATATCTTATTTCAATAATATTAAAAAATAAACTCTGTAACTCCTCTCTTTCTCTCCCTCTCTCTCTCTCTCTCTCTCTCTCTCTCTCTCTCTCTCTCTCCATCTCTCTCTCTCTCTTTAAGCTTCAATCTCTCTTTTTACACCTCTACAATGTACTTTTTAACTTAAATAATGTTTTAAATCTTACTTAGAGTTTCAGCTAAGTATTCACTTTTATAGATGTATGTACACATCTAATTCTTACAGATTAAAACTAACAGACTGTTTTGGGTGTAAAGAAATAAAAAGAAACACCAGGCTTTAACTTTATGGTATTTAATTCCAGCCAGACAGAAAATGGGATTGTTCACACCTGTAGGATCATAAACCACAGTAGCCCCACTAATCAAGTTAAGCATAAAACTGGGGTGAAAATAATTTCTTTTTAGACTCTTGATTCAATATGAATTATCAAAATAAACTGAAAGCATATTACAGATTTACATTAACTTATCACCCCTTGATCATATTAATAAACTCACCCAGATCTGTATATAGTATGGTCTACTGTCATAATTCAGGAGTGAGCAGCTTGATATTGCATGTAAACTATAACATTATTATAGAATTTTTATTCTTATTCTTACATCCCTAAATTTTGACAGTATATTTAACCATTCTTTGAAATGGGCAGGTCCAAATGTGACTTCAGGGGCAAAAACATTAAAATAGATACTAAACACTGTTGGCAATAATTACTCACAATCTCTTCAATACGGCTACTATAATTGTGTGTTCACTGGCTTTTGTTGCCCTGATCGACCTGTAAGAAAAACAAATAAAAAATTTATAATAAAATGTTGTGAAACATCAGATTGTGAGTTAACATATTTTTGCTATAAGATGGGAGGGCCAATGAATCTAAAAACAGACATGAAATGAAAATGTTACAAATCTGCAAACAGATGATTGTACAAACAGACAAAAATTAAAATAACATGTAACAATATCTCACCACCACCCTCTCCCATTCACGTCAACCTCCAGCAATCTCCGGGGCATAAAAATCTCTAGCCACAATTTGAAATATGTGTTTAAACAATTGTTTTACATTTGCTATTGTAATATGTACATTTGCGTATCTATAGTTTCAAGATCTCGTTTCTAAATTTTGATCTTATAAGCCAAAGCTCTCACCTCTCACTCATTTATACCTGATTGACATTTGAAAAGGACAGTAGCTGTGTTTTTCCCAAAACTTTATTTCGTTTTTTAATACTTATAACAAATTAATGATAAATATAGGCATAAACATTCTTATATTCCTACATACTCCGTAAAAATAAGGTTAGGTCCAATGTCGTACGGACATATAAAAAGTGAGGTCGAATCAATCATTTGCAAAAGGGAATAAATGCCAAACTGGGTTTCTCAAGCAATTTTCACAAGATATGTATGAATTTAAAAAAAAGTTATTGCTGTGTATATATATGTATATTTTTTCTTTTTTGTTATTGTACATAAATCAAAATAGTAAAACAGGAATTTTGGGGGTAAAAAACACAGCTGATGCACCTTTAAAAGTAAACATATGTATAATAAGTCAGGTATTGCTTTTTATTATTCATAGTTTTTACAGGTATTTCATGTCGCACATGCAGTTTTCAATGACATATATAGAATGGCAGACAGCATATTATGGCAGCGGAGATAAACCAGACAGAAAGTGCACCAGCAAGGTGAACATTGATGGACAACCTAAAAGAACCCTGCCCACCTCCCCTGAAATCAGAATAGGTTCAAGGGAAGTTTGAATCATATTTGACTTGTAAGACTGGTGAGAAAGATGATGAAGCTTACAATGTATGGTTTATTACTCAGACTGCCCAGCCACAGATAAAATCCAAAATAATTTGAGCTGGATGTCTATCGATATATATTGTGGTGTAAAACTAAATTGATACTGCATTCATTATCTCAAAATAACAAAAAAGATTTTGAATATGGAGGACTTTTGATTTATAATATATTTGTAAAATATATATGTTTATCATATGATTGGCCTTGACGTTTACCTATCTGTAATCCTTAAGTAAGAACAAAATGTTGACCTCAGGTAGGAGGCTATGTGCACTGACTGTATGACATATTGGATATAAAAATGTTCCTATGTGAACCACTGCTATGATGGTTCTACAGGACACTGATAAGTATTTGTGTGTAAGCCAACTGACTGACCAGATAATTTGACCTACACTGTCCATGATTAATGTTCCATGTCTATGATTGTTAGTATGTACAATATTTACTCTCTCTCTCTCTCTCTCTCTCTCTCTCTCTCTCTCTCTCTCTCTCTCTCTCTCTCTCTGTGTATATATATATATATATATATATATATATATATATAAAATAAAAATTATAAAATTTATAAATGATAAATTGACCCGGGGGGGGTAATTGTTTCATGATCCCTCCCTCCTGCAATATACTGTTCCTCTTATAAATGTATGATTACAACAGAGGTCAATACATTCTGTCCATAAATGATCTTAATTCTGTAGAAATGTCTCTGTATTAGTTATAATGTTATTGAATTCATTATAATATAATGTTAAATATTTTAGTGAAATATTTAGTAAAAAAAAGTCATATTTAGATTGAAAAATTAACTTCATTATTTCAAAATTATAATATAAGGGGTTTAATACCCTGTGGGTGTGTTATAGAATTGATGGAGTATTGGAGATCTCTATGTCAGAAACAGACATTTTTACCTGGGAGTCCCTTGTCAGAAACAGACATTTTTACCAAGGATACATTTGATGTTTTGAATTCAGAACATTCAATTCTAGGTACTAAAAGCACTTATGATATTTATAAAATATATCAGTGGTAAAGTTCAAAAAGTGTAATGAAGTACATGTAAGTCAATAAAACTGCGTTTGACGTCACTTAAAAAAAAAAAACAACAGTGAAATGTGACTCCCCTGTGAGTGTTCAACTTCACCATCCAATGAAATCATGTGAAACTCAGTGGATTGAGAAAAATATCACTTTACAAATCAAAAAGGTGATTTTGAAATAAACAGATATAAATGTTGACCTTAAATCCAAATTTTAGATAAAGGAATGCATATCAGGGGTGTGGAAATATGACTTTTATGCAAAAAATTTGGTTGCCTGAAATAGATTTTTACTAATGTTTAATATTTACTGACAATAAATCCTTGCACAGCTATATTTCAAGTTTTATAACATATATACATGTATAATCCACTTGATCACTCAGCTTTGTTTCTTTAACAAACAGCTGATAAAATCAACATTTTCCCAGCAAAATGAAATATCTTGTGTATAGCTCATACATGTACATGTATTTTGAAAAAAGTTGTTCAATTTCTCATTTTTGAAATTGCCTTGAATCAATATTCTTCTGCCCCTTTACGAATAACAAAGCAATCCATTATCCTACATGTGGTTTTTGACAGCTCAATTTCAGCATTTTTTAAACAAACTATAGATAAGCAGAAGTTACCAAAGGTATTCCGAAAGCATTGCCCTCTATTGGGATACTTCAAATTGCCAAGTTTTATCATCTTGGAGATGGATCTATTTTTACATGGTTTTCCCATTATACAAAGTGTTGCTGTAATGCCCCTGATACAAGTACGAATATACAAAACGCACTTGTCCGCATACAACCAAACGAAGAAAATTCATTGTCCCGGGCAGTAAACTTAATGGTCTGGCAAGTCGGGCATAGGATTTCCACATTCCTGTATATAATTCAAGAATGAATTTTCTTTTCGAAGTTATCATCTAAATACTAATAAATGATATATCTCACAATTTTAAAATTTAATTAACAAGAAATTTAAAAATATACTCATAACTTAACTCATGATTATTAGAATTTTTTCCTGAGCATGTTCATTCAAAACAGGTGGTCATGTATGAGAGTGGACTGTCAAGACAGATTTTACTGTATAAAGCTCAAACATATATACAAAGAACAGTGGAACCTGCCTTCACTGGCATTTGCTGACGTCTCCATATGAGTGAAAGATTCTTGAATGGGACTTTAAACAACAATAAACAAATTACAACAACAAATTCTTAATTCAAAAATCTACTCTCATACAAACTCCCTCAATATACGTGTACATGTAATTTGTTTTGAGAGATAATATGTCTTGGTGAACCTCATTCTTATTTATGAATGGGAAGTATCCAAAAATGGGTTTCACTGTATGAATGGGAAGTATCTAAAAATGAGTTTCTCTGTATGATTGGGAAGTATCTAAAAATGAGTTTCTCTGTATGATTGGGAAGTATCTAAAAATGAGTTTCTCTGTATGATTGGGAAGTATATAAAATAGGTTTCTCTGTATGATTAGGAAGTATCTAAAATGGGTTTCTCTGGAAAGTATCTAAAAATGGGTTTCTCTGTATGATTGAAAAGTATCTAAAAATGAGTTTCTCTGTATGATTGGAAAGTATCTAAAAATGAGTTTCTCTGTATGCTTGGGAAGTATCTAAAAATGAGTTTCTCTGTATGATTGGGAAGTATCTAAAATGAGTTTCTCTGTATGATTGGGAAGTATATAAAATAGGTTTCTCTGTATGATTAGGAAGTATCTAAAATGGGTTTCTCTGGAAAGTATCTAAAAATGGGTTTCTCTGTATGATTGAAAAGTATCTAAAAATGAGTTTCTCTGTATGATTGGAAAGTATCTAAAATGGGTTTCTCTGTATGAATGGGAAGTACAAAAAAACAGGTTTCTCTGTATGATTGGGAAGTATCTAAAAATGAGTTTCTCTGTATGATTGGAAAGTATCTAAAATGGGTTTCTCTGTATGATTGGGAAGTACAAAAAAACAGGTTTCTCTGTATGATTGGGAAGTATCTAAAAATGAGTTTTGTCTGTATGATTGGGAAGTATCTAAAAATGAGTTTCTCTGTATGATTGGGAAGTATCTAAAAATGAGTTTTGTCTGTATGATTGGGAAGTATCTAAAAATGAGTTTCTCAGTATGATTAGGAAGTATCTAAAATGGGTTTCTCTGTATGATTGGGAAGTATTAAAAAAATGGATTTCTCTGTATGATTAGGAAGTATAAAAAAATGGGTTACTCTGTATCTTAAATATTTCCAGAAAATAATCAAACATTTGTGTACAGGTATATCTAGAGAGAACAAATATCCCAATTATTGGACTCATAATGAGTAATGACTAAAAATATAAACACATGAGGCAAACAAGAATTTTTTTTTTTTTAAAAAATACCACAATGCTTTGCAAAATTCAAACAAGAACATGAATCATGACAGTTGTGGTCCGAGTGGTCTGATTATTGAGGTGGTCTCTTAAGCGAGGTTTTGTACTTATTAGATATTTATTAAGACACTGAAAGGTTATGGTCTGAAATGCAAGGTAATCTGTAGTTCCACTGTACATGTTATTTGTTATTTTTGCCTTTTTGGGGGAGGTTTAATTTATGACAAGATTCACAGACAAAATGTCTTATTCCTCACTGGATACACAGAGAAATGGTGGAACAATTACTCTTATCAGTGCAATTATTATCGCTTTATGCTTTATTACCTAAAATCTAAACTCATCACGGTTCACAAGACTACCAGTATAATTATTATCGCTTTATGCTTTATTACGTAAAATGTAAACTCATCACGGTTCACATTAGATTACCCGACCAGGATATATCTAATTTTACGATACTTTGTCATAAATTTACCACAAATTACTAGTCATTTGTCTATGCTTCAATAATTTACCTTGAAATTTTTGTCATCATTTTAAATTCGCCCTCTTAATGTAAGAGCAAAAATTTAAATGGGGGCAGAAATTTCCAAGAATGCCTCAATCTTTTTTCTTTACATGGAATTATATACCACATATAGAATCTGGCTGTGTTGAAAAGTTATAAGGAATGTTAATCATTGTGGTCAAAGAGAACTTCACAGAGAGACAGTTAAATAGAGAAAGATAACTACAGTCAAACTTGTCAATAAAGGCCACTCAAGTGAACAGGCAAAAGTACCTGTTACAGATAGGTGACCTTCATAAAGAGGTTTATTCATTATGAAATAAAAGTTAACAAAGGTCAAGTTTAAATGGCTTTTATTGGCAGGTGCACTTTATACAGAGGTGACCTTTAACAGAAGTTTGACTATACTTCAAATGCTGAATACTAGGGAACACAGAAAATGAATAAGATAGAATTTAAATATATACACATTGAAAACATATACATCATACTCCTTGCTGTAATTTATTTTTCTGACATTGCCAAGACAAGTTGCTTTTAAATAAATGCACGAATCAATATTTGCAAAAGTCGTCCGCTTGGCTCTCGCTTGTCTTAATACCGTGCTCTGCCCAATTTGCATTTCGTTAAATTGATCCTTGTGATTACACTGCTCCTATTCTTGAATCTTGCCTGTCAAACACCGAATCAAGTCTAGTGGAAGTGAGGGCAAGAAAATACGGAACACATTGAAACTGATCCTAGATCCCCACATCCGATTCCAATAGGATTACAGAGAAAACATGTACTGATAGTCCACTGGGAAACTTAGATTGTCAAGAAAATACTTCATTGAGTGTAACAAATGTATTTCCTGTCAGATGAAAATGTAAATGTTTTCTTATAATTTTCTTTTCAGGCATCATTTTATGGTGATAAGTTAGGTATCATGCATGTACGTAAAATATTTACAACCGAGACAGCAGCACCTGGTAATGAGTCAGACAAGCATCATATATTCATCAAAATACATAAATAGCACCTGGTGATGGGTAAGGTCACTTACGATACAGCACTTGGAGCTTGTTAAAGTCATCTGAGATATAATTCAGCACCTGGTGATGGGTAAGGTCACTTACGATACAGCACTTGGAGCTTGTTAAAGTCATTTAAGATATAATTCAGCACCTGGTGATGAGTAAGGTCACTTACGATACAGCACTTGGAGCTTGTTAAAGTCATTTAAGATATAATTCAGTACCTGGTGATGAGTAAGGTCACTTACGATACAGCACTTGGAGCTTGTTAAAGTCATCTGAGATATAATTCAGCACCTGGTGATGAGTAAGGTCACTTACGATACAGCACTTGGAGCTTGTCAAAGTCATTTAAGATATAATTCAGCACCTGGTGATGAGTAAGGTCACTTACAATACAGCACTTGGAGCTTGTTAAAGTCATCTGAGATATAATTCAGTACCTGGTGATGAGTAAGGTCACTTACGATACAGCACTTGGAGCTTGATAAAGTCATCTGAGATATAATTCAGCACCTGGTGATGAGTAAGGTCACTTACGATACAGCACTTGGAGCTTGTCAAAGTCATTTAAGATATAATTCAGCACCTGGTGATGGGTAAGGTCACTTACGATACTGGCACTTGGAGCTTGTATAAAGTCATCTGGATATAATTCAGCACCTGGTGTAATGGGTAAGGTCACTTATGATAGCAGCACTGGGAGCTTGTGTAAGGTCATTTAAGATATAATTCAGCACCTGGTGATGGGTAAGGTCACTTACGATACAGCACTTGGAGCTTGTTAAAGTCATTTAAGATATAATTCAGCACCTGGTGATGGGTAAGGTCACTTACGATACTGGTTATAATATGTATAATGCTGCAACTGGTGATGCATGGAGTAATATACGATATAATGTAGCACCTGGTGATGGGTAAGGTCATTATGAATCATGTATGATATAGCACCTACTGATGAGTGGAGTAATATATGATATAATGTAGCACCTGGTGATTAGTAAGGTCATTTATGAATCATGTATGATATAGCACCTACTGATGAGTGGAGTAATATATGATATAATGTAGCACCTGGTGATGGGTAAGGTCATTATGAATCATGTATGATATAGCACCTACTGATGAGTGGAGTAATATATGATATAATGTAGCACCTGGTGATTAGTAAGGTCATTTATGAATCATGTATGATATAGCACCTACTGATGAGTGGAGTAATATATGATATAATGTAGAACCTGGTGATGGGTAAGGTCATTATGAATCATGTATGATATAGCACCTACTGATGAGTGGAGTAATATATGATATAATGTAGCACCTGGTGATTAGTAAGGTCATTTATGAATCATGTATGATATAGCACCTACTGATGAGTGGAGTAATATATGATATAATGTAGCACCTGGTGATGGGTAAGGTCATTATGAATCATGTATGATATAGCACCTACTGATGAGTGGAGTAATCTATGATATAATGTAGCACTTAGTGATTAGTAAGGTCATTTATGATATGATACAACACCTGGTGATGGGTGGGTAAATTTATGATATAATGTAGCACCTGGTGATGGGTAAGGTCATTTATGATATGATATAGCACCTGTTGATGGGTCAGGAAATTCATGATATAATGTAGCACCTGGTGATTCAAAGGTCATTTATGATATGATACTTTGAATTGTACCATTCTGTTACATTTTGTCAGCTGCTTCAAAGAAACATGTGGACTACATCTCTTCCAGTTAAGCAGTCTATCATATATATATATATATATGATCTGAAATATGGAGAGGAAGGTGTTCTATTTGTAATGCAGCCTCCAGGAAAGTGATGCTACTTGTCATTTTAATAAGATAGAACATTTATCTGAAGTTTTTTCCCTCACGGATGAAGTTAAAACATGATATCACTGATTTCCAACAATGTATAGGTCTACCACGGTAAAATGGCATACCTTGGTTCAGTCAAAAACCAAAACCAGTCTACTTTCCAAAAATAGGTTGTACAGCTGGTAAAACATACTGCCTTCCATGGACTCCATGCATTACTGAATCTCTAATACTTTTGTTACGACAAGTACATGTAGCTTGTCACCACTGTTATGATTTGATTTAAGACTGTAAACATGTGCCACATTTACCTTGGTAGACCTGTAAATATTTTGAAACCTGAAGTGTCATTGCCTGCATTTAAGCCTGTTGATGTCATGTGATTTGAGTACAAACTATTTTAACAAAACTTAACTGAATGAAACAACTTATAAATGGTCTATTATAATGTTATTGGGGTTTAGGTCATATATGAAGGAGAACCTGGTTATGATTAAGGCCATATATGAAGGAGCACCTGGTGATGGTTAAGGCAATATATGAAGAAACACCTGTGATGGTAAATGTCATATATAGGGGAACATCTGGTGATGGTTCAGGTCATAGATGGAGCAACATTGGTGATGGTTAAGGTCATATGTAGGGGAAAATCTGGTGATGGTTCAGGTCATAGATGGAGCAACATTGGTGATGGTTAAGGTCATATGTAGGGGAACATCTGGTGATGGTTCAGGTCATACATGGAGCAACATTGGTGATGGTTAAGGTCATATATAGGGGAACATCAAGTGATGGTTAAGATCATACATGGAGGAGAATCTGGTGATAGTTAAGGTCATATATTAGGGAGCATCTGGTGATTGTTAAGTCATAATAGAGGGGAATTTGGTGATGGTTAAGGTCATACATGCAGGAAAATCTAGTGATGGTTAAGGTCATACATGGAGGAGAATCTGGTGATGGTTAAGGCCTTACATGGAGGAGAATCTGGTGATGGTTATAGTCATACATGGAGGAGAACCTGGTGATGGTTAAGGTCATACATGGAGGAGAATCTGGTAATGGTTAAGGTCATATATTGGGGAGCATCTGGTGATGGTTAAGGTCATACATGGTGGAGAATCTGGTAATGGTTAAAGTCATACATAGAGGAGAATCTGGTAATGGTTAAGGTCATATATTAGGGAGCATCTGGTGATAGTTAAGGTCATACATGGAGGAGATCCTGGTAATGGTTAAGGTCATACATGGAGGAGAATCTGGTGATGGTTAAGGTCATACATGGAGGAGATCCTGGTAATGATTAAGGTCATACATGGAGGAGAATCTGGTGATGGTTAAGGTCATACATGGAGGAGATCCTGGTAATGGTTAAGGTCATACATGGAGGAGAATCTGGTGATGGTTAAGGTCATACATGGAGGAGTTCCTGGTAATGGTTAAGGTCATACATGGAGGGAGAATCTGGTGATGGTTAAGGTCATACATGGAGGAGTTCCTGGTAATGGTTAAGGTCATACATGGAGGAGAATCTGGTGATGGTTAAGGTCATACATGGAGGAGATCCTGGTAATGGTTAAGGTCATACATGGAGGAGAATCTGGTGATGGTTAAGGTCATACATGGAGGAGATCCTGGTAATGGTTAAGGTCATACATGGAGGAGAATCTGGTGATGGTTAAGGTCATATATGGAGGAGATCCTGGTAATGATTAAGGTCATACATGGAGGAGAATCTGGTGATGGTTAAGGTCATACATGGAGGAGATCCTGGTAATGGTTAAGGTCATACATGGAGGATAATCTGGTAATGGTTAAGGTCATTCATGAAGGAGCACCTGTAAGTGGTTAAGTTATTGGCAATTAATGCACTCTGACAAGCATTCATTAGTGAAATAGCGCAGCATAAAAAGATGTATGTCACGTGAAAATTCGTGAATGACAGTTTTGTGAGGTATTCTT
Source organism: Atrina japonica (assembly GCA_030159075.1). Lineage (NCBI taxonomy): Eukaryota > Metazoa > Mollusca > Bivalvia > Pterioida > Pinnidae > Atrina > Atrina japonica. Next base: position 1,501,384 of record BROG01000077.1, read on the forward strand.
CAATATTATATGAACACCTGGAGAAAATAAAGGTCATATACAATCAAACTCCTTTATAAAGAACCTACAATATTGTAATCAACGTTTGCTTGAAATTAAATGTTTTCTCTAATTTCTTCATAATTCATGACTTACACCTGGCTAAAACACATGTCAAACAGGTGTTAATAGGTGGGTGTATATTACTGTAGGCCTACAGGTACAAAATGTAAATGTACTGGTCAGGAATACAATCAACAACATATTTGTTCTTGGTGGCTGTATATCTACAGTGGAACTTGCCTCAAAAGACCACTCATCTCTTGAGACCACATTCTAGGGACAGAATTAGCTAACTAAATTTTTCACCCTTTGTTGAAAGTTTCACTTGAGGAAAGAATTGGCAAGCTTATTCAATCCCACTCATACAGGCAAAGGAACCAAGGGGCAGAGGTTTTCACAAACAAGCAAAATTCTTATATTATCATCAATAAGCAATTGTTTTAAATGTATTTGTATATAAAAAAAATTGCCTCTCCCTAACTTTTGATTTGTTTCCTACATCATTGCCCCTGGCTGGCTATAAGTTCCCTATTCATGAATTAACATGGGGAAAAATTAGCCAACTGTTTTTTTAAGTTTTTCCCAAGGGAAAGTTTCAGCAGGGGGGGGGGATAAAAAATGGCTGCTACATGTACATCAGATTGGTATATAACAGTTTATAGATATCACCATATAAGGACAAATTTCAGAAATTTTACATCACATCATTATTCAAGACTTGCCCAAAAAATAGCTGCCATTAAATATTCAAACCAAAATAATGCCAGAACGAAAATAATAAAAACATAACTAACAACAAAATATGAAAAATATACACCAAATGCTTGCATACCCTAGAGAGAAGCACTGTCACATAAATATGGTCTGAAAATTAATGAAACACTCAACTCTGCATGTAAATAGGAACTAATGGCAGTATTTATCATAGGATTCCTACAGGTTATGAGACATTAAATCTTTCTTCATGTTTACAGTGAGCAGTAAAGATTTGTGTAGCTATTTAGACAATAATTAAAAAAATAACACTTTACCTCAGCACTTTAGCTAAAGTATTGACTTTTAAGTTTCAGGCATGGGTACTAAAAACTAAATAAAAAAGACGGATGAAGGGATGTTGGATTACCTTACAATAATACAGTGTGACCTTGTTATTTACATGTACATGTAGACCACTGATCTGACTCAAAGTGGTCTGAATGGTGAGGGCTGGGGCTGTCACCATAAGACTTAAGAATTACGTAAGTCTAAACATTTTACTTAACTTATCCTTATATCTGATTGGCTGAGCAGAACAAATTGATAATATTCTCAAGTTTCATTTGCCGTCTTTCATGTGAGGTCTCATAAATGAAGTGGTCTCCACTGTACATGGGCCCTCCGAGGCCGAGTGGTTAGAACATCATGCTTCAAGTCATGAAGTCTCTCACTTCCTGTCAGCGCAGGTCAATCGAGTCCTGCTGGAACCTAAGCTGATTGTTGTGAGAATGTTTTGCCAGTATAATTGCGCAAGGCCGGTGGTTTTTTTTTCCCCAGGTATATTGTAACCAGGTTCTCTCCTGCACCATTAAAAACTGGCTGCCACCATATAACTGAAAATTGTAGAGTGTGGCATAAAACAACAAACTAAAATCCAAATCAACTGTACATTATAGAAGGAAGTGTTAGAGATTTTTGTGCTATATTTCAGTGCTGGTTTTTGTTTCACCTGGCTACTCCATTATATGAAGATGTCAAATGTCCAAAAATAGGTAAGGTAAGTTACCTCCAGTAAGAAGTACAACACCTGTATAACCTGTTTATTACTAATACAATAATGTTTAAAACATAGTTACCATAGAAACTGTATCTCTGGTATTTTCAGAACATTTTAGCAGATAAAAATTATTTGGAACATTTGCATTAATGATCTGCCAAGACTTCAATTTCTACCAGGTATGGCCTTAATAGTCACCTAAACATGCACGGCTAAAATCAAACTTAGAAACAGAAAATGTCAGATCTAGGCAGTGGATAATTAGAGCTCATTTTGAAGTGAAAATTGTTGAATATCGATGGGTAATTTTGTCTTGAAAATACCTAAGATCTAATTATTGCAACATAACACATATAATCTGTATGTTTAATGAACCCTCTGCAAAGGAAGATAATTATCATCAATCATATCTACCGATCCATTACGAATCAACATCCACTCAAAGAAAAACAATCGTGTTGCAACAGAGCCAGATAGTGAAGTCTTGTAACATTTAAACTTGACAATAGCCAATTAGAATTGCATAAATCATTCACCTCCTAGCAGCATATTAAATAGATCGAAATGTTAACGGTTTTGTAATCAGCGATAATGTAACAAAACTACAGCACGTTTGCCGATAACTACTAACCAACAAATACTCCAAGCTTCTTTTGCTGATAATATTTATCATTATCATTTTTCATTGTTCCATTGCGCCTACGCTTACAATTTAATTAACAAACTGATTCTCTAAACATTTCCTTTCTGATGTAATTATCTTCAGAATCGTTGTTGAAAATTGCAACCTTTCGGGCAAAGATGACAACTGTTTATCTACAAACAATTTATAGTCGTGACATTTTCATTGTATTGTTATGGTATAATATTTAAGTTAAATTTTTTAATCAACACAGTCAGAATTTCTTGTTCTGTTGTTCCAAAACTGCACAGCAGTTTGGTTTGTTTGAATTGGTATCATTTTTTATGCCACCAAGACCATTTCACATTTCAAGCATTTGTATTTTATTATTATGTTGCTTTAATATACCACACTCAACAACTTTTCATTTATATGGTGGCAGAAAAGTTTCAATAGTGGAGGAGAAAATCTGGTTACAATGCACCCAGGGAGAGACCACCAGCCTACACTACACTCAACAATTTTTCATTTATTTATAGCGGCAGCAAGTTTTTAATGGTGGGGAGAGAACCTGGTTACAAAGTACCTGGAGAGAAACCACTGATCTTCGGCAAGTAAACTGGCAAATATTTTCACAAAATCAGTTTAGGCTCCAGAGGTAAACAACGCCACGCTACTAGATGTAAGAGACTTTATGTTTTGAAGCACAATGTTCTAAACACCAAGTCACAGAGACCCCTATTTCAAGTATACTGAGGCCCCAGTAGTTGTCTAATGCTATAGACATATGCAAATAAGGTCTTGGGGCTCTCTAACATATAACGACTATCAGGACAGGGGTCCTTCATTTTAAGTCTTATCTGTTAACCAGCAATTTTAACATCTCATGTCAAAAACTTGGCAATGTATAAGTCATTAACTGTTTTACAGAGGAAATCTGGAGTGTGACTGGACAGGAGAATCAAATAGACCCTCCTCTGTCTTATGAGACTAATGATCTACATTATTTAAATCAAACTTGGTATAATGAGTGGAAAAACAAAACAGCACTTGCATTTCAAGATTTCCTTTTAAAAATGCTTTTAGAAAATGATTAAGATTTTTCTGAAAAGTAGATAAAGTTCAGAATATATATATACCAGAAGTCCTAAATCAAAAGGCCATAATGAAAGGTCAGTATGATCTGGTAATCTCTGACCAAGAGGTCATAATAAATGTTAAGTATAATCTGGTAATGTTTGACCAAGAGGTCATAATGGATGGTCAAAATCATCAGGTAATGCTCGACCAAGATTTCATAATGAATTATCAGTACAATCTGGTAATCCTTGACCAAGAGGTCATAGTGATCACTGACCAAAAGGTCATAATGAATGGTCAACATCATCAGGTAATGCTTGACCAAGAGGTCATAATGATCACTGACCAAGAGGTCATAATGAATGTTCAGTATAATCTGGTGATCAATGACCAAGAGGCAAAAATGAATGGTCAACATCATTAGGTAATACTTGACCAAGAGGACATAATGAACAATCAACATGTTCATATATGTTTTTTACCATGAGGTCATAATGGATGGTCAGCATAATTAGAAAATGTTTGACTAAAAGTCCATAGAGAATGGCAATATGATCAGGTATTGATTGACCATGAGGTCTTAAAGAATGGTCAACATAATCAGATAATTATTGACCAAAAGTCCATTTAGAATGGTCAGCATGATCAGAAAATCCTTGACCAAGAGGTCTTTAATAATAGTCAACATAATTAGGTAAAACTTGACAAAAATTCCATAAATAATGATCAGCATAATCAGATAATGCTTGACCAAGACAAGAGATCATCACAATATTAAGGTACATGTACCTGTAAATATTCACAGAAACTGGATGGGAATGCCATCTGTAAAATAATCCATCGTTAACTAAGACATGTATCTCTACAATTAACGAATTATGACAAACTTAAATTTACTATCTCTGGTGAAACTCGCGACTAAATTAAAAAAAAACAAAAAACAGATGTACTATTTCATAAATTTACCAAAGTCCAGGAGAGACGGAGTGCTAAAGCTTTCTTCAATTTTTCCAGGATCAAATCCAATAAGCCAACGAGAATGTAGATCATCAAACTCATTGACAGTTTTATCTTAAAGTGTTATTGCTACTGTCATTTCAATATATCTAAATACCGTAAACAATGTGTTGTCATGGAAATTTGTCATGTCACTTTAGAAACAGAAACATTGATTTATTGGAATCAATACAGACAGTAAAAGAAACATTAGTGCAAAAGAATATAAATTGAATTAGAGAAAGAAAGAGACAAACGATATAGATTTTACATGAATGAGAGAATACCAGAACATATACATGTATGTGTAAATATTATAACATCAAATTTTAATCCATCCATATCCATACTTGATTTTACACTATTTTCACACAATATCATTACATGATGTACTGCCACATTATCTTCACATAATACTATTACATGATGTACTGCCACATTATCTTCACATAATACTATTACATGATGTACTGCCACATTATCTTCACATAATATTATTACATGATTAGTGCCACATTATCTTCACATAATACTATTACATGATGTACTGCCACATTATCTTCAATAATACTATTACATGATGTACTGCCACATTATCTTCACATAATACTATTACATGATGCACTGCCACATTATCTTCACATAATACTATTAAATGTTTAGTGCCACATAATCTTTACATAACACTATTACATGATGTACTGCCACATTATCTTCACATAATACTATTACATGATTAGTGCCACATTATCTTCACATAATACTATTACATGATGTACTGCCACATTATCTTCACATAATACTATTATATACATGATGTACTGCCACAATATCTTCACATAATACTATCATATACATGATGTACTGCCACATTATCTTCACATAATACTATTATATACATGATGTACTGCCACATTATCTTCACATAATACTATCATATACTTGATGCATTGCCACATTATCTTCACATAATACTATTACATGATGTAATGCCACATTATCTTCACATAATACATATTACTGATGTTACTTCCACTATTAGATTATCTTTACATAATACTATTTACATGAGTGCCACATACTGCCACATTACTGCCACATTCTTCACATAATACTATTACATGATTAGTGCCACATTATCTTCACATAATACTATATATATACATGACATGCTGCCACACATTATCTTCACACATAATACTATTATATACATGATGTACTGCCACATTATCTTTACATAATACTATCATATACATGACGTACTGCCACATTATCTTCACATAATACTATTACATAATGTACTGCCACATTATCTTCACATAATACTATTACATGATGTACTGCCACATTATCTTCACATAATACTATTACATGATGTACTGCCACATTATCTTCACATAACACTATCATATACATGATGTACTGCCACATTATCTTCACATAATAATATTATATACATGATGTACTGCCACATTATCTTCACATAATAATATTATATACATGATGTACTGCCACATTATCTTCAGATAATACTATTACATGATGTACTGCCACATTACCTTCAATAATACTATTACATGATGTACTGTCACATTATCTTCACATAGTACTATTAGATGATGTACTGCCACATTATCTTCAATAATACTATTACATGATGTACTGCCACATTATCTTCACATAGTACTATTAGATGATGTACTGCCACATTATCTTCAATAATACTATTACATGATGTACTGCCACATTATCTTCACATAGTACTATTAGATGATGCACTGCCACATTATCTTCACATAATACTATTATATACATGATGTACTGCCACAATATCTTCACATAATACTATCATATACATGATGTAATGCCACATTATCTCCACATACTATTATATACATGATGTACTGCCACATTATCTTCACATAATACTATCACATACATGATGTATTGCCACATTATCTTCACATAATACTATTACATGATGTAATGCCACATTATCTTCACATAATACTATTACATGATGTACTGCCACCTTATCTTTACATAATACTATTACATGAGGTACTGCCACATTATCTTCACATAATACTATTACATGATTAGTGCCACATTATCTTCACATAATACTATCATATACATGACGTACTGCCACATTATCTTCACATAATACTATTATATACATGATGTACTGCCACATTATCTTTACATAATACTATCATATACATGATGTACTGCCACATTATCTTCACATAATACTATTACATGATGTACTGCCACATTATCTTTACATAATACTATTACATGATGTACTGCCACATTATCTTCACATAATACTATCATATACATGATGTACTGCCACATTATCTTCACATAATAATATTATATACATGATGTACTGCCACATTATCTTCACATAATAATATTACATGATGTACTGCCACATTATCTTCACATAATACTATTACATGATGTACTGCCACATTATCTTCACATAATATTATCATATACATCATGTACTGCCACATTATCTTCACATAATAATATTATATACATGATGTACTGCCACATTATCTTCACATAATAATATTATATACATGATGTACTGCCAAATGATTTTATTACATTGATCTTTTTGTTCATGTCTTTAATCCTGTCAGAGTGCTCATTTTATAAACGCCCAAATATATTTTATTCACTTTGTATGGCAAAGCTACAATAAGAGCCGCTGAACGATATGTATTGACCTTTTTTCATTGTGTGGATATGACCAATGACATAATTGAATTTCTTCCAATCAGACACAATCTGATCAACCAAGCTTTCTCTCCAATAATACATCACTCTTCTGAAAAGTCCCAATGAGAATGTGAAGGAATGATATTAAGTTTCTTGAATGTTTCACAACAGAAGATTTTTCTCAGTTGCTTGTTAGGAAGTAATTCAATTTCCTTCTTTGTGGGTAAGGACACAACAAAGTTGATCAATCAAGCTGGTCTGTTGTAGTTGTAGTGGCTGTCTTCTTGTCTCTTGCCAGTAGCCATGTGACTACAGCTTTTACAGTCTTAACTGTAATAGGTCGTGTGTGTGTGTGTGTGTGTGTGTGTGTGTGTGTGTGTGTGTGTGTGTGTGTGTGTGTGTGTGTGTGTGTGTGTGTGTGTGTGTGTGTGTGATTATATGTGTGTTTGTGTGAATATTTGTGGCTATACATGTGTACGACTGAATGTATAACTGTGTGACTGTTTGTGTGTGGCTGTGATTGTGTAAAATAAATGTTTGACAAGTACTACTGCAGGTCAAAGACAACTTAACACCCATGAAATTGGTTGATCAAAAGTTGTAAGGAATGGAGAGCTGTTTTTTTTAATGTAACATGATGTCTCAGATTGGTATCCATTGTATCAATGAACACATTTTTATATTTTCACACAGTAAAATGATGTATTAAGAATTGAAAATGCTGAATCAGCATAATTTTTACTGTTATTTTTTTTTATATAATTAAAGTCAATTTCCTGAAAAGTACCTAAAAAGAGATTTCACGATCCATTCAGTGTGAAACTGCTGGGGGTGTTGAAATATGCACAAGCAACAGGAAAACAAGATATTAAGCCTTTGTTTTGTATTTATTTTCTGATTATGGGAAGGACACCAAACAGATTCATGTATTAGTTATACATATAGGTCAACACTTACTCAAAAGATGAGATACAGTAGAATCAGAAAGTTTCATATGGTTAAAATTTCATTTTTTTTAATAAAACGAATTTGTTGACATTAAATTTGTTAAAATAAAAAAATCTGTTTGTAATGGAACCTGTAACTATTATCAGGCATAATACATCTAGAAAATTTAACATGTTTAAAATTTCGCTGAGAAATAAAAACAACAAAATAAATGAAATTAAAACCACGCCTAAATTTTCTGATTCTACAGTATACAGGAAAATGTTAACATTGTTGCCTCTGGAAAACTATTCAGTTGTCTCTGATAGCAGATCATTAGACAGGAATTATAAAGGTAGTATTTGTTTAAATTGGAGGGAAAATTACTAAAACTTCAGTTATGTGAATTTAAAATATATTTTACAGTGTTTTCCCTAGGGTTAAATATTAGTGAGTCCCTTAGACTCACAAGATAAAGATTTGTGAGTCCCAAGAAAAAATTGTCAATTCCATTAGTAACAGGGACTTGATATATATCCCAATAATGAACAACATGACACACTTTTTCAGTCCCAGTTTCAAAATCAGTTCAATTATACAGAGTTCTAGTGGATCCTCAGAGACTTGATTTTATTCATTTTGTGTGTCCCAAAAATATTTTATACATCAGAAACATGCGTAAGGGAAAACCGTAATTTTACCTATCAAGTTAATACATTTGTAGGTACATTTGTACTACTAACCTTGAACAGATAAAGTTTTTCATCAGCATAAAAAAAATTTACACAAGAAAAAATTTATGATAATTTCCATGTTTCTTATTATCTTCAGTATCATTGTCATGATAATTAATTGATAAATATTATAATGTAACTAACACACCAGTCTCATACACAATGAAATGTACTCGGGAAGCAAAAAGGAAAGAGATTTACATGCACTAAAAGTGACTTAAAAATCAAGTTTTTGTTTACCTGTATCTACAGGTAAGGCATGTATTATTTTTCGTGAATTCAAACACCTTTATATGATGTCATACACTATTACCTGTTACCTCCCCCACTGACAGGTGCAAGATTTGACACAATGCGTTTCTCACGTTCAATGTTCCCGTTAACAATAGCAAGTCGTGGTGTTAAACATTGCATAAAATATGACATTTTAAAGTTCGTTAGTAACCTTTTTGTAATCTAGAAAATTATCATTAGTTTAGACTGATTGTCACACATTTTTATTAATTTTCGATGATTCACATTTTCATCACTTTCTTATGTTTTGACTTATTTTCTACAAAATTATTTGTGACCAAATGTAGGTTACCATACAAGTACTATTCCTTAGTCTGTTTACTTGAACTTGATCTGGCCAGTAGCACGACTTAACTTAAATCCCTTACTTTTCATCCCTGTCAGAGATAAATTATTTTCTGAGTGTATTTATTTGCTAGAATTTGAATGCTATTTTATCCCCTTCCACACACACACACACACACACACACACCCAACACACACACACACACACACACACACACACACACACACACACACACACACACACACACACACACCCAACACACACACACCCAACACACACACACACACACCCAACACACACACACACACACACTCAACACACACACACACACTCAACACACACACACACACACTCAATACACACACACACACACACACACACACCCAACACACACACACACATACACTCAACACACACACACACACACACACACACACACACACACTCAACAATTTTTCAGACTTATGGTGGTGGCCAGTTTTAGTGGTTCAGAAGAGAACCCACTTACGATGAACCCATGGAGAGACCACCTGCCCGGCAATATGTAAACTTTCTCACAAAATTAACTTATTTCCACTGGGACTCGAACCTAGGCTCACTACAGGTGAGATACTTCATGTTTTAAGGTATGATGCTCTAACCACTCGGCCATGGACACCTCTTATATGTCCTTGAAAAGGTCCATATTTCAAATGGCCTTTAAAGGGTCACAACATTTACATTTGTATGTGGGTGAAATGCCTGGGATTAAATCCCTGTAAGGTAGGTGAAATGACTCTTGTACAATAGGTGAAATGTCTGATATTGAACTCTTGTACAGAAGGTGAAATGCCTGGGATTGAACTCTTGTACAGAAGGTGAAATGTCTGATATTGAACTCTTGTACAGAAGGTGAAATGCCTGGGATTGAACTCTTGTACAGAAGGTGAAATGCCTGGGATTGAATTCTTGTACAGAAGGTGAAATGCCTGGGATTGAACTCTTGTTCAGTAGGTGAAATGCCTGGGATTGAACTCTTGTTCAGTAGGTGAAATGCCTGGGATTGAACTCTTGTTCAGTAGGTGAAATGCCTGGGATTGAACTCTTGTTCAGTAGGTGAAATGCCTGGGATTGAACTCTTGTTCAGTAGGTGAAATGCCTGGGATTGAACTCTTGTACAGAAGGTGAAATGCCTGGGATTGAATTCTTGTAGGGTGGATGAAAAGCTAATGGGATTAAATCCCTGTAAGTTTGGTCTCATCCTTATTACTTTGAGATCTGGTATTGGGAATCAAACCCAGGACCTTCCACTTGCAGGTCAAATGCTCTAGCACTAGACCATCACAAGCGGTCTCCTTAAACAGGTACCATAATATATAGACTGTAACCGTGCTTTTCAAATTTGCAAAATATTCTTTAATTCACCGTTCTGCTCGCTCTCATAACAGATGAGGCTAAAAGCTGGATATAAGACAAATTGTGAGGACAGGAAAATAAAAACAACTTACCGACATAGTGTCTCAGCATCAAAACTTTTACTTGTTCTGTGATCAATGATGACAACATCATGGTGTTTATCTAGATAGCACTCTAAAGCATCATCAGGGTTATGAGCAATAAAACATTTGTAGCCTAATTTGTCAGCTGCCCACCAAAAGCCATCACTTTGAGTATCTTCTTTGGCAAACACCAAAAGAATCTAGAAAAAATATAGAAAAAACATAGAGAATTAAAGATTACAAAGCTGACCTAACACACCGACGACTGTATGCCTGGAAATTTTCAGTCCATTTTTGCCATTTTTGCCCCTGAGATTAGAATATGAATTTAAAATAAAGGCAAAATATTTATGCTAAGTAATTGTACATTGTGACTCTTATGGTGAATTAGAGAGAATTTAAGATGGGTTGAATATGTTTTTTGTAATATAAGGGCAAAAATATAATAACCAAGGGTAAAAGTTTGCAGGTATTATTATTTCCATCCTTCCAAACTAACTTGACCTTACATGATCTACTTAACAAGTGACAGCATTGAAAACTGACAAATTTTAACATGGGCCAGGGTTATTTTTGTAAAAATATGACCGTAAGTCATTTTTCAAGGAGCCCTACTGTCTTAACAGTTTTGCGTGTTTCCTTATATAAACTACATGTACATGTATATAACATCTGAAACAGATAGACGGTCTTACATTGTCTTATGAGGCCGATAGATGATCATATGCGATACACTCTGTAAAGCACTTACTTAACTAATACTTCTAAACAACACGATAATTAAGTCATTTTGTGCCACTAACTAAAAGATATAAACTGTATACCTGTAAATTGACCTATCGCCAAATGTCTGACACGTGGCTCTATTCTATTATGACGTCATAATCACACGTATGTTTGACGGGCCATTTGATTGTGACGTCATAATGGAAAAATCTTCCAAAATGTACCTTGTCGGGCATTTGGGGATAGGTAAATTTTTATTCTCATTAAATTATTGCCATTCTCATCCCTAGATTAGAAGGTAAACTTAAGATGGAGGCGAAATATTCAAGCTAGATATCTTATGCACGAACATACACAACATTCCATAAGACTGGTGATCCAGGGCGAATTTAAGATGGGATGAATATATTTTCTGTGGGACAATAACCCGAATAATCCAGTCGTTATATTCTGCCTATCTCCAATTGCTCATTTACTGTAAAACATGTGTCAACCAGAAATTTCTGATACTAGAGCATCATGGGATTTTTTAATCTTAACATGTGACGCGAAAAGTAGAAGGAGTTATAAATTGTTTGTAAACATGTTCAGTGGAACAAAAATCACATTTCTATTTGAATTTCAAAGTTGTATTTATCTTTTAAAAGTCGAATTCATTGAGAAACGATATTTTTAAAATCTGATTTTTTTCCCAGAAGTACTGAGAGGGGATCCTCAACGTGATAATCATCTCTGATTGGTCTGTACAATTTGTTCAGAGCTGACAATTGCCTTCAAGCTCTCGATAGTAAATAGAGGGTGCTGCAATTATTCGAGTTAGTCGGATAAGGGCAAAAATAAAACCAGAAGTGAAAATTAATCAATGACTTAAACCAGTCTAAATGCATCTTTAGGGGTGAATAAGTTTATGAATTATTTGAGGTTTTATTTTACCTTTCATCTTCAGTGATTCAATAGAAAATATGATATATTTAAAACAGAACGAAAATGGCTACGTATGCTGAAACCTTGGAGAACCACATAGTCATACAATCACTTATATAAAATCTCTTTTAACATCTTTAATGGATCACTTGTCTTGAGAGACCACATCTGAGTGGTAGATGTGGTAGTCTCTTCACACAGCTTTCTCTGTAGGCCTACTAGCTTTCCATTTTAAGAATTTAATTTGTTATATTTAAATTAGATTTGTCGGCTTTTGACAGGTAAACATTTTTTGTTTAAAATTTAACTTGATATTACATGCATTTGTTATATTAAGTGTGAAATCGTATTAACCACAGCGATTTGTTTATTCTCCAGTTGTCATGTAACTCATAGAGGGCAGAGGAACTAATCTACGCTAAACCAATGCAGCAGAATTTCTAAATGCTTCATAAATACACTCAAAATGACAACTTATGCTTTGACTGTGTAAATCACATTTCTTATTTACATCTCGGTTATCACGGAAGTAATGGCATTCTTAAGATCACGAGTCTGTGACAGATTTTTATTATATCAGGACTAACATGGATCAACACACACAAGGTTAACATCATTATGGGAATGGGATTACGAGTAATTAAATCATAACATATTTTCTTTTCTTGTATTCAGACCTATCTCACAAGTGACAGATAAAAAGCCAGCAATTTGGAATTTAAATCATATGTACTGGTACCTGAACCCTTCCTAAACCAACAGAGAGAGAGAGAATGTAATTAAGTAAATAAATGAGTAAATATGAAATTAGCTAAGAAAACAAATAAGTAAGATGATAAATGACTAAGTGAGGTGGTGCTGGTGATGTAGTTAGTATAATCTGTCTATTCTGAATTGAAGTGGGACCAATGAAAATATTTGGAATAGGCAGAGTTCAAGATTATAGAAGATTTTAGGTTGACTTGCAGACGGCAGCATGGATACATGCTATATTATTGTAATTGTACACTTTTCCACTGATGGGTATATTTAGCTCTTGTTTGTGCAAAATACATAAGATCATTCAGTAACGCTCTCCAAATTTTGAACCACTTGCAAAAAAACAAGAGGCCTAAGAGGGCCTCAACTGCTCACCTGAGAATCATCTACAAATGTGGACCTAAAATGCATCAAAAATTAATATTCTAATTTCTATGAAAAATACAAACTTGAATCATACATCCATGTAGATCACTCAGAAACAATCCATTTTCCAATTCATACAGCGGTTCTGGAGAAGATTTTTAAAAAGGGTACCTTTTGGGACATTTTCTGCCCCGCTCTGGATCCACCTCTGGGCCAATCTGGCTGAAAACTACAAACTTGGTAAAGGACCTTGAGCACTTGCTTTCTGTCAAGATTCGTCAAAATCCCTTCAGTGGTTTCAGAGAAGAGGTTGAAAATATGAAAAGTTTACGGACAGATGCCAGATGACGGACAGGGAGTGATCACGTAATAGCTCACCTGAGCCTTTGGCTTATTTAAATTGTTTTTAATAAAAAAGAAAAACAACAATTAATATCACAGACAGTAGCAGTGGCAATTATTTTCATATTTCTAGCATCTTCAGTGTAACTTTCAGATTTTTTTTTTTCGGATATCTCTACCAAACTTATCAAAAGATCGATCCTAGCCCTTTTTCAGCAAACAATTAAATGTATCAAAATATAATCATGCTCATTTTTTAAGGTGAAATTCTGCATAAAATAAACTGTTAAAGTCAACCCATACAAAATTTATACACCTTTCGATTTTTACCTGAATAACTAATTAAATATACCATACCTGTATACCTGAATAACAAGACAATTATCTCTTTCCTTAATCATTCTTAACAAATCAAGGAAAATATGTTTGGGTCGAGTTTACAGGTATCGATCGGAAGACAGGGTGCCCAATAAAGTAATTATGTGAGTAGGGGATAATTTTAATGTTCGGAATTCAGACTGCACATGATTTAGAATACACTGTCTAAATTGATAAACAGTAAAACCTGCATAAGAAACCACCTGTGTATAAAGACCACCTGGTCACAAAGACCAATTTTTGCTTTTCCCAATAGCACCATTTGTGTACAAATTAACCTTTACATGTATATAGAGACCCCCATCCCAATAAAGACCGGTTTTCTTGTGTCCCTAAGGAGTTCGTTATATACAAGCTTCACTGTACTAGTAATAGTAAAATATATAGGAACCAAAGAATTTGTTTGGATTAAAGCAATTTTCGGAATACTCAAGGTACGGGATAGACCGATTACACTGTACAAGGTCTTCTCTTTGGCAGGATTTAACTCATCCACTCTGTGGTTAAATTTAGACTCACCCAAATCAATAAATAGTATGGTCTATTCAGGAGTAAACAACTTGATATACATTGTATTATGTTAAAGCAATATGAGCTGTCGTAGATGAAAAAAGTTGCATGCCCATTTTATGTAATTTTCTGTCTCGTATATATCCCAAAAGACCAAAATTCTTGTGGTTAGAATAACAAATTAATGTGTATAATTGCCCCAAACTTGCCAAACATAACTTATAATATTAGTTTGATTTCATTCTAGCCATTACAAATTAACTTTCAGTAGTTCTGATGAAGATTACCGAGTTTCAAATAACGACGTGCTATTTGAAGTTAATATATGTTCTACTCTTATTACCCTTTGCGTTTTTTCTCGTAAATTATCATTTCATATCTAACTCAGGAAAAGTTGGTCTTTTCCATCGTTTCAAAACACTGGCTCCTGAAATTGTCCACGTGCCAGGGATATCAGGTGATCTCAACCCATTATTAACTCATCCCTTTCTTGACAAATATAAATTGCCAAACTCCACTGGACATGGCGGCATGGTTGTAAAACATGAGATATGCATAATTTTCACAGTTATATAGTTTAGATTTTGGCAATGTCAGCATTCATTTCAGGGTAACATTAAAGACTGGAAAAATTTCTTTTAGTGACCTGGTATTTTTATTCATATATTGATCCGATTTGTTTCAGGTATTTGAAATATCGTTGAAAAGCAGATATATACTTTCCAATAAAAATCAAGTTTTGTATTTTAAAAGTAAACATAAAACACATAAAAATCGGCCGACTTCAACACATCCAATTGTGTCAAGAGCAGAGACTGCTGATAGACCAAGCAGGTAAAGGACCAAGATCCTCCTGACCAAATTATGAAGCACATTTAATATGGCGAAATAGTTTATCTGAAAGGTCATTGCATATGGAAACACAGCTGGATCTTTTAAGGTATGGGAAAACTTCTAATAAAATAAATAACTCAGAAAAGAAGATCTTTTATAATGTTTCACGTGTTTGATAATGTATTTGAACACACATTTTATCATATTCTCGTCTTTATGTCATGGGACAAAAATCATCATTGTGACAGCTTGTATCACTTTCAGTCATTGTTAAATTTGGATTCTGAATAATACACTCCTAAATTCTGACAGTGGACTCTACCATTCTTTGAAATGGATGAGTTCAATTGTGGCTACAGTGGTCAATGTGTTTTAATTAAGTTTCTACTTTGCCAGAAACTTCAAAACTGACCACCACTAGTTAACTGAAAAATTGTTGAGAGTGGCATTAAACAACAATAAAACAAAAGGCCATAAATGTCACATGATTTACAAGTTATAAACTGAGATTTTGAAAGGGAAAGAGGTGAAAAGTTTACACCTAAAACTAACAAGCCCATACATGTATATTAAGTACACCAACACACAAAGAAAACAGGGAAAATAACAAGCCTGCAACATAATAGGCCATTGAGCTCAAAAGCGTAGACACTGCTTCCCAAATAAAAAGACCATAATTAAAATATATTCTACGTATGTCTATTCTACGCAAATCGTTGGACTACCTGAACTTTTGAAAGTCAATATTAGTTCTGTATTTACGACTTTTCAACTTTTGCGTCTGTTAAACTGAGGAAGTTGTCTATGTCTGACTTGCATACGTCACAATTGAATGCTAACATTACTTGAACTCTTTAAGTCAAGCAAACAACAAGCACCATTCCTGTAAATGATATTCGTCTGCGTAAATGTGTATACATACAACTGTACATAGTTACAAAGAAACATAACTAAACATTAATAAAAAATCAACTCACTCAGGAGACTACACAGTCACTAATCAGATCACTTTGAGTCAGTCAGTTAGGTGTTTTCAAATGAGAAGTTCAACTGTATCTGAAATTAAGGGGACACACAGAGAACCCATGGAATAATTTGCTCAATGTTTAAATAACTCCAACACGCTACGTAAATCTAGCTAACATTGTCGTTACATAACCCATGGAATAATTTGCTCAATGTTTAAATAACTCCAACACGCTATGTAAATCTAGCTAACATTGTTGTTATATAAGGTATTTTTTTATTTTCCAGTAGGGAACAGATTATGGTATACATCCTTGGCCAAAAAGTACTTAAAAAGTGAAATTAGTATGTTCAGTTTCAGTGATAACAATTTCTATATAAGTATTATTATTTATTAGTACATCTCAAAGGCTTCTGATACAGTGCTTTTGTCTGAAGCTGATTACACAGTGGAACCTATGTGGAAAGACCATCTGTCATGAAAGACCACCTGTCTTGAAAGACTACTGTCATGTAGACCACGTTCTGAAAATCACTCGGAAAAACTAACAATTCTTTTATTATGACCACCTGTCCAGTGAGAAACATTTTTACAGCTGATGGGGTGGTCTCTCAAAATAGGTTCCACTGTATGGGAAAATGCCATTGGTGACACAATTGGTAACTTGAATGTGAGTTTGTCTTAGATTTGGAAAAAATTGCTTGCACACATGTAATGAAATATAAATGTAATGGAATCTTTTGCTAAAATGAATTTCCCCTTAGATTAATTCACTTTTCATTATGATCATAGACTCAACACCAAATAGGAAATTTTTTTCATCAAATTGAGAAAAAAAAATATGTATTTTGCATTGGAAATGGGGCTGGAATTTGGCCCCATGAAAACTATAGAAAAAGGCTTGTGTATATTAATAACTCATTTGTCACATAAGACACCATATGGACTGGTCTAGGGCATTGATTTACAGAAAAGTAAATTTTTTTCAGGAGTTGATAAGTTAACATATCTCCTGAAGTTATAATCTATTATTACTATTTATTTCAGAGGTACTGTATGCCTGAGAATTTTTGCCCTGATTATTTTCACCTTGGTTATTTTCACCTTGGTTATTTTCACCCCAGGTTATTTTCACCTTGGTTATTTTCACCTTGGTTATTTTTGCCCCAGGTTATTTTCACCTTGGTTATTTTCACCTTGGTTATTTTTGCCCCAGGTTATTTTCACCTTGGTTATTTTTGCCCCAGGTTATTTTCACCTTGGTTATTTTCACCTTGGTTATTTTGCCCCAGGTTATTTTTGCCCCAGGTTATTTTCACCTTGGTTATTTTGCCCCAGGTTATTTTCACCTCTTTACAAACCCCTATGTCACCATATTCTCAGGGGTGACATGTACATGTTGTATCATCATGATTCAAAAATATCTAATTTGAAGAATTTTCTTTCATTTTAAATTCACCCTCTCCTTGTAGGGGCAAAAATGGTGAAAATTAAACGAGAGTGAAAATTTGTAGATATATAATATCTAATACAGGGCCATTATCTGACACTGTTAAAACATCTGTAAACAATTTTTATCTTGTAACTAAGGCCAGAAGTGTCGTATATCAGTTTCCAAATACACCACAGGTGTATTTGGTCAGTGACGGATGTCAAACACCCAGTTTTTTTCGAAACTTGTCTGTGACGTTAAATTTACTGTTTATTGTTGGAATGATGTCAGACATCCTACAGCATCTTATATTTTTGTTATAAAGGCTTGTTAAAAAATATTCTTGGGCAAAGTGGTGGCACATACATATTGTTTTCAATAAATTGAAATTTGGGTATAAATTGATTCAGTAGCAATAATCTGTTACAGGATAAACAGAATGGATAGATGGTGTCTTAAAATACAGGTTGTATTTGATCTCAGGTCAGAAAAATGGCACTGGTTCCACAAGTTTCTATCATTACTGTTTATGTTAAGGGTATCCAATTAAGTGCACAGTGGTCTGAAACAAGTTGTAGATTTCTCTGGAGTGTCATTATCTGTCAGATCTGTCAGTTTTTAAGACTTGTAAAGTGTTTTTATTTATCAGTATTATTTGTGCTTCAGATTTCTCCACCAATGTCATTATCTGTTTGTGCCTCAGATTTCTCCACCAATGTCATTATCTGTTAGCATTGTCTCTGTTGAACTTATTAGCAGAGATTTAATTATTACCCAATAATATTTGTCTAAAGAGCACCTGAAGTAGCGTAATTATCTGCCAATGTGTTGTATTTTTGTACAATATCTTTATCTGTCTTTCCTTGTGTTCTATTTTTTTAGAATGACATTATCTGTCACTATTGATGTTGTACTTTCTCCAGATTAACATTATCTGTCACTATTGATATTGTATTTTCTCCAGATTATCTGATAATTTGTCACAATTAATGTTGTACTTTTTCCAGAATGACATTATCTGTCATGTAGGACTTTCTCCAGAATGATATTATTTGTCACTATTGATATTTTATTTCCTCTAGATTATCTGATAATCTGTCACTATTAATGTTGTACTTTCTCCAGAATGACATTATCTGTCACTATTTATGTTGTACTTTCTCCAGAATGACATTATCTGTCACTATTGATATTATATTTTCTCCAGATTATCTGATAATCTGTCACTAGTAATGTACTTTCTCCAGACTGATATCATCTGCCACTATTAATGTTGTATTTTCTCCAGATTGACATTATCTGTGGTTAATGTTGTATTTTCTCAAGACTAACATTATCTGTTGCTATTAATGTTGTAATTTCTCCAGACTGTCATGAGTTGTAACTATTTAATGTTGTATTTTCCCCAGATTGTCAAGATCTGTCACTGTTAATGTTGTATTTTTTCAGATGGACATGACCTGTCACTATATTAATGTGGTATTTTTTCACATTGTCATGATCTGTCAGTATTATGGTTATATTTTTTGAGTGTCATAATCTGTCACTATTAATGTTGTATTTTTTCAGATTGTCATAATCTGTCACTATAAATATTGTATTTTTTTCAGATTTTCATGATCACAATCTGAAAAATTATTATTTTTTATAATTTGTGATGTAATTTTGTAGAGTCTCATTATCTGACACTATTCAAGCTGTATTTTTAAAAAATGACATCATGTCACAAATGTACACTTAAGCAGACTGTCATAATCTGTCAAATTGTGTTGAATTCTTGCAGAATGACATTACCCGTCAGTATATGTATTGTATATTTGTAAAATAGCATTGGCATTGTTTGTGCTATATTTTCATAGTCATTACATGTCAATATTTAGGGCTTTTTTTCCAGAATGCCATTGTCCTGCTATTTGTATTTTTTGTGTTCAAAATACTAGCAGACACGTGTTTACGACACCTGAAGTAATATCATAATCTGTCACTATCTGTGTTATAACTTCCTATACAGCGCTGTTATCTTGTGGACACTGTTTGTGTTCAGAGTACCTGAACAAATTATTATGTGTTAATGTTTATCAAAATCATTTTATCAAGATATAATCAACCTTTCCAAAACAAAGAAAATTGTTTTTTTATTGTGTTGAATATGCTAATGAAGCCAGACACAGACTCCCACAATATAACAATAAATCGTTAAATCAACTTCCTGCTAATTTAATGTGTCTACCTAGATGACACTGTAGTGGTGATTTATCATAACGGTCTGTGCTCCTATGTTGTAAAGTCAGAAACCACTTTCATATTTACTTAATTATTAGTATTTGCCCTCTATCTAAGGTTCACCAGAATGATATTTAATAATTTTATTACAAAAATGACATACTTTTAAAGAATTTTCAAAAACTGACATATAGAAACATAGCCATTAGGTTTGTTATGTCATTGACGTACATGTACTTGTAATCCTTCCAAAAGTTGTATTCATATGTATGTGTGTGTATGTGTGTGTATGTGTGTTTGTGTGTGTATGTGAGTGCATGCATGTGTGTGCGTGTGCATGTGTGTATCTTGTATATATTGCACTAAAATGACTAACAACAAGGTAGAAAATATTGTCAGATTTTCTGAAGAACCTGTCCCTTCATCAGGATGTAGGGAACATAGATAAAACAAACATATACACACTATACGAATGAGCAGAGATATCAGAACCAACCAAGTATAAAATTTGATAAACATATTAACGAAAAAAAAAAAAATGTGAAGAAGAAAAGCAAAAGGGAAATTAGGTCAGGTTCGTGGTCATTTGCAAATGATTATGGCAACTGCCAAACCTGGGTCTCTCTAGCATTTTTCAAAAGATATATAGGAATTTAAGAAATTTTATGCCTGTGTATAATGCTTTGTTAATGTACAAAAATGTAAGTAGTAAAAAAAAGAAAGAAAATTTGGGGGAAAAAATGTACCTGATGCCCCTTTACCAATTTTCTTTTGTAAGTGAGAATTTTTCACCTTTTTATCCTGAAATATTATCAACTTGACATGTATGCTAGCTTTACGAAATGAGGTACTAAATATTCTTAATTAGAGGATATATTTTCCTAATTCTTCCTCGATGCTGAGGTGTTAATACCTAGTCTAATGATTAATGAATGGCATAATATTGTTGTTCTCATTTCAGCAGCAATAAGCATAATAAAAACCGAATTTTACATTTTATTTTTCACCTTTTTACAGATGTCACATTATTGATCTATTAGCAACACCTGTTTTAAACATTAGACAAACTTCTGTGTTGAACCATTTTATTGAAATTATTCATTGATCCAGCCATTAACCTAGAAAAAAAACGCAGAGAAAAAACTTGGTTACCTAAAAACACACTTCAAAACTGGCATGTCAAATTGTCTGAGTAAACTCATTCACCCCCCAAAGACACATTTGGACTGGACTAAATCATTAGTTTACAGAAGAGTCCATTGTTTTTCAGAGGTGAAGAAGAGCTAAAGAGGCACTGCCTGTGTTTTTATTTTCAAAAAATTTTCTTTCTTTTTATCATTAGATTGCTGTACAAAAACAAAAAAGATAAACACAGGCAATAAATTTCTTATATTACTATATACAATGTATTCGTGAACAATAACACTGAATCTGACCTTATTTTCACCAAAAAATATAGGAATGTTAGAATTGTTATACCTACTTGTATGCATATATCTTACTTGTTATTGTAAATTTATCTAAGTACCGGTAGTATAAACCAAAGAAAACCACAGCTTATGCCTCGGTAAGGTTTCCACTGTATAGTTAGACATTATTATAAGTGTTTTTCCATATCGGCCCGGTATTATACCGAGACGTCCATATCAGCCCGAGGATTTACTGCTTCCATATAGTCAAATACGGTCACAGGGCCAATACCCGTGAACCATTTCCGGTATTATCACATACGCAAAATTGCGGTCATCACCGCCAATAATGTAAAAAAAGGTCAAAATCTGATGCCTGGTAAAGAACCACAATGACTTATTTTATGATCAATATGGAAGTGTGTTTCATGTACAGATATTAGGCTTTACGGACAAAATATACAAAAGGGGAGACAAATATTGCATATATCAAAGTCGTCAATTACTTGTCAAAACAATGATCTCTCGAGTTAATCTGGATGACAAATGTGTAATATATTTGTTGTAACTGTTTGATGATTCAAGTGCAATAATCATATAAAATATATATATATTTCTAACCCGAATAGTCCAGTCATTATATTTCCCTCACTTCGATCACTACATTAACGCCTGAACGCATACACAATCAGAATGCTTCAACCACAAGAAAGTTTTACTGTGCCAGTTTGTGAGGTCACAGTAATTTACATCAGAATATTGTGACATTGCATTGACTACTTCACAATATTTGAGTCTATTTTTAATTAATACTAAAAGAATTTATTGCAAAGTTACAATTGAAAACCTATCATTCATTTGAAATATACGTTCAATATATTTTCTTTCTTTTTTTCAAACATTTATTTATCCTTGATTTATCCTCAAATTTTGAAACGGAAATCCAAACTCTACAGAATCATATACTGAACGTCTCTGATTGGTCACCTGATTCACAGGGCAACTGAAGGATTTCTACTACACAATGCATTCAAGCCCACAGGAGGGACTTTGACCGGAAAAGGGCACTGTAATCATTCGAGTTAATGTATTTCAATAACAACAACGTTCTTCTTTTGTTTACATTTCGTTTAATCCTGTAGTATCATGAATGTAAACACACACAAGTATAAAACTAAACATTTGCTTTCCTCTGACATAATATCTTTGAGAATGCAGTGGACGCAAATGAGTAATTATATTTTTACTACCAGCATGCTCCGAAAATGTATATTCTGTTATTCCTAATTTAGTAAAAATTATAATACAATCATCGAGTGCAGGACCTTGTTTCATGAATAGAAATAATAAGAATGTCTTTCAAAATAAACTGACTACACATATAGATACTGCATCCTACAAAGTTTTTACTTTCTGATCAATTTAACAGGAATTGCTTGATAAACATTTTTAAGCAATGGGGAAAGTTTTGCATGTCGAAATAAGGACCCTCGAGGATATATCTTCTCTGGGCATTTCTAACATTATACTTAATGTACAATGTATTCGAAATAACAAAATTCAGCTAAAACAAGGTTAAAGTTTATCTCTCTTTCACTTTGTTATAAGTAAAGTTAACTATATATTTATAAAGTTAACCATACTTAAAGTGAGAATACTTATATGATAGTCACAACAACAAAAAAATATAATTATAAAATTATCTTCAAAATAGACTAGCACAGATATAGGTTATTGTCTGAATACATTGAAGGATAGAAAATTAAGTACAGAAAATATGCGGAGTCATTTTCAAGTATCCATTACTTTAATGTGTTCCATGATATTGTATAATAATTTATCATGCAAATAAATAAAAGATCGTTAGTGATGAATATTAATTCCATTATTCACATTTAGAGTACAGCATGCCTTAAAAGAATCCCATCAATTGCCTAATAAACTATTTAAGTCATTTAAATCACCTTTTTCATATATTTTTGCTACATTTCAAAGCACATAACAATAAAAACTGATACAATCCAATTATACACATAAAAAAAAACTGACTGAAGAAACAGTCTCTATATATTTCAAAGTGTGAGAATGTTTCTATAGGTTACAACTCTTACATTCCAATATAAAAATCATAATGAGAGTCACAATGAAATTGAGCACAACTGCGATGAAATTGACAACCAATGCAAAGAATGATGGATGACACCTTGTCTGTTGCAAATCACTGACCCACTTTAATAACAATACTTCTAAAGTAGATAAAAAATCATGTTAAGAAGACAATATGCAGTGATTACAGAACATTGATCCAAAAAGGAACACAGTAGGTAGTGTTTTTCAATATATATCCCTGATTTATAGATATCTATACTTTCCCATTGTTCACAGATTTTTCCTGCATTTTAACAGGGAATGATTTCCTTGTCAACCCCTAGGGTATTGACAATTCAGCTAAACGTGCTATGACGTCACAATACAGTTTATGATGCAGGGTGTCTGTGGGATCTAGAATGCAGTGCATAATGTCAGATTTTATTTGCGTAGATCTACATATACATATATTTAAAACATGGGAGAAAAATAATCCACCCCTACCTTAATTGAGGGTATAACAAGGGAATCTCAATCCTCGGAATGAGATTTTTGAATGACAAACGCTCAGCAAGCCTCTTGTTTGTCATTCAAGAATCTTACCCTCAGATTGAGATTCCTTTGTCATACCTTCAAGGTAGAGGTCAATTCTATCAACCTACATATTGAGAACGCCTTATAAAGTGTGTACAGATCATTGATTCATATAGGGAACACAATATAAAATGATGATGGATCACCTATCCACATGGAATACACAGGATGTAGTTACCACAGATCACCTATCAACACAGAATATTCCAGATATAGAGACCTCAAATCATTGATCCACATATGAAACACACTATATACAGTAAAACCTGCTTTATTGACCACCTGTATATAAAGACCACCTGGTCACAAAGAACGTTTTTTGCTGTCCCAATAGTACCATTTGTGTACAAATCAACCTTCATATAAAGACCATCTCCCTATAAAGACCGGTTTTGTTATGTCCATAAGGGGGTCTTTATTTTCAAGTGTCACTGTAGTGACTACAGAAGACAATAAATGGTGACTATAAATCACTGATTCACATGTAAATCAATGAATACAGTGACTAAAGATCACCAATATTCACATCGAGAAACAAAATAATGTTGACAACATATCACTGATTCACATACAATTCACTGAATATAGTGACTATAGATCACCAATTCACATCGAGATACAAAATAAGGTGTCTTCAGTCCACTGACACACACAAATTATACCAGATATAGCAACTACAGATCACTGATTCACATACAGTACATCCGATGTAGTTACTACAGATCACTGATTAGAGACTACAGATCACTGATTAGTCACATACAGTACATCAGATGCAGTGACTACAGATCACTGATTAGTCACATACTGTACATCAGATGCAGTGACTATAGATCACTGATTCATCACAAACTGTACATCAGATGCAGTGACTACAGATCACTGATTAGTCACATAGAGTACATCAGATGCAGTGACTACAGATCACTGATTAGTCACATAGAGTACATCAGATACAGTGACTACAGATCACTGATTCACATACAGTATATCAGATATAGTGACTACAGATAACTAACTCATCACAAACTGTAGATCAGATATAGTGATTACAGATCACTGATTCATCACAAACAGTAGATCAGATATAGTGACTACAGATCACTGATTCACAGAGAGTACATCAGATGCAGTGACTACAGATCATTGATTCACTTACAGTATATCAGATATAGTGACTACAGATAACTAATTCATCACAAACTGTAGATCAGATACAGTGACTACAGATCATTGATTCACATATAGTATATCAGATATAGTGACTACAGATAACTTATTCATCACAAACTGTAGATCAGATATAGTGACTACAGATCACTGATTCAAACAGTAGATCAGATACAATAACTACAGATCACTGATTTATCATATAGTTTATCATTTGTAGTGATTACATGTATTTATAATGTTTACTCAAAACATGTGTGTTTGTATTTTGGGAATCACAAGTTATTGTTTAAATAAAAACCATCTTTTCCATTGGATATAAAACCTGTTCTACAGGTATATCCATCTCTTTCTTTTATTGCATGGAATTTTATGAGTTTTGAAGTTCATTCTGGCCTCATACAAGTATTCAACAGTGTGTGTAGGTTTTCCCTCCCACCCTCCCTCTAATTTTTTAGAGGATAAATGATGTACATTATGTAAATCCCAGCGATAAGTTTCCAGGTTTCTCATAAACATATACATTCATGACGATCTACAGATGAATCATGTTTACTAACTTTTCATGTTTTTTGTCCTTTTTAGATTGTGGTTAATATGGAAAAGCTTAGCTCGTATTTGGAAAATACTATGTACATTTGTGGAAATTAATAAACGACTATGTACATACTCCTATGGCAGGCTATTCCTAAATTCACACTAGTGTTTGAGTTTTCTTGAAAATATTTTATGTTCGGTTGAGTTTTAAGAACATAGCGATCATTATCAGCATTTACTACTTCTAATGTCAAACAGGTGAATTGTTCCAAAACTGGACACACACACTGTAACGTGGATTTAAGACCCAATGACCATAAGGAGACCTGCTTACTACATGTGTTGTGATGTTTATTAGAGATCATGTACCAGGGCCTTGGAAGTCCTCAATTTACTCAGTTCTCAAGCTCAACTAATTCATCCTCATTTTATGGTAAATCCATTCAACATTTATGCTGCATGTACATGTACTGAGTAAATATGGTGTCATCTGGCCCAGGTCTCGTATCCTGGTTCCTGTAAGCTGACCTTACAAAGGCAAATTACTGTAATATTGATAACCTCTTATTCTATACTAATATCCAGGAACAAGTTATTTAGTATCATGTATGACTTATGTTGCATTCCTATAAAATGACAATTATTCTGTAAATATATGTCTGTCACAGACCATATTTATACTTCCAAATTCATTGATATCAAAGGTTCATAGAGTCCATGGTCAAACAAATGTACAAGCATCTCATAGCCATGATAGCTTTATCCCATTATCCCACACAAATCCCATTGTTGGGGCCCCCATGGCCGAGTGGTTTGAGCATCATGCTTGAAACCATGAAGTCTCTTACCTATCGATAGTAGGGTCCGAGTCCCACTGGTGACTATACTGATTTTGTGAGAAAGTTTGCCAGTTTATTTGTGGAACGTCAGAGATCTCATCCTTGGTACATTGCAACTGTGTTCTCTACTCCATCATTTACAAAATTGCCGCCACGATATAACTGACAAATTGTTCACACCATTCAAACAAGGGGCCTTTAGATGTTTTCCTGGTAAATTTGGTCAACATTGCAGAAGAAGTCAAAAATGTTTAAATGATGATAAAAAACAGATATGTTTTGTTTACTTAGACTATTTAAAGACCCCTTTTGGAGCCCCTATGGGCTTTATGTGCAGGCATTTATTAAACAAGAGATTTGATGTAAATTTTTACCCCTTGATCTGCCTCAGAATTTTGAATTAAAGAGACTTACCGACATGGTCTTCTGTTTGAGTTTCATTGGTCCATACAGGACTTCATTGTCTGTAGTCTGTAACAATGATAAAAACAAAATTAGTCCAGAAAAAAAAAAGATTTCCATGGTGATGAAGTCAAATGAAAGAAATCAAAATATTGTGTTATATGTCGATATCAGTATATCAAATCCTTAACTCATTCACCCCAGAAGACACATTTGGACTGATCTAGGTCATTGATTTACAGATGAGTACAGATTTACAGGAGTCCATTGTCTTTCTGGGGTTGATGAGTTAAAAAAAAAACTCAAACAAAATAAGCAGGGTCCAAAGCCCTCAAATTAACTCAATACTCAAGCCCATCTTTAATTTTATTATTTTGATTATACAGTGAAACTTGTATATAAAGACCCCCTTAGGGGCACAACAAAACCAGTCTTTATGACCAGGAGGTCTTTATACACAGGTGGTCACTAAAACAGGTTTTACTACATTGGTGTTTGTAAAACTTCAGAATGTCCCTGAATAGGATACACATTATCAGTTAAAGTTTCATCATTCATATAAAAAATTCTTGGTGACACAAATAATTGTCCAGTAAAAGTGAATGGATCCTAGCTATGGACCTAATCCAAAACAGTTAGGGTCCAAGGGATCTTGGTTTCAAGTTTCATTAGAAATTAACAATACAGAAAACATAAGACATCAGGGACAACAGTTAACATCTCTGATTAATGTAAGATATCTGAGATAACAGTTATCCTCAACTAATATGGTTATCTAAGACAAAAGGCAACATTCTAGATTTAAGATAAGATATTTGAGAAGTATCCTTGATCAATATAGATATCTGATAAACAGTCAACATCCTTGATCAATATATAGATATCTTATAAAAAATTAACATCCTTGATCAATATATAGATATCTTATAAAAAATTAACATCCTTGATCAATATATAGATATCTTATAAAAAATTAACATTCCTGATCAATATAGATATCTGAGAAACAATCAACATCCTTGATCAATATAGATATCTTATAAACAATTAACATCCTTGATCAATATATAGATACCTTATAAAAAATTAACATCCTTGATTAATATAGATATCTGAGAAACAGTCAACATCCTTGATCAATATAAATATCTTATAAACAAATAACATCCCTGATCAATATAGATACCTGAGAAACAGTCAACATCCTTGATCAATATAGATATCTTATAAACAATTAACATCCTTGTTTAATATAGATATCTTATAAACAATTAACATCCTTGATCAATATAGATATCTAATAAACAATTAACATCCTTGATCAATATAGATATCTTATTAAAAAAATTAACATCCTTGATCAATATAGATACCTGAGAAACAGTAAATATTTTTGATCAATATAGATATCTTATAAAAGGTCAACATTTTGACCAATATAGGTATCCTAAAAACAGTTAACATCCTTGACCAATATAGATATTTGAGAAACAGTCAACATCCTTGTATCAATACAGATATAGTAAAACTTGTATATAGCGACCTCCTTAAGGACACAAGAAAACTGGTCTTTATAAGGAGCTAGTCTTTATTTAGAGGTTGATTTGTACACAAATTGTACTATAGGGGACAGCAAGGTCTTTGTAACCAGGTGGTCTTTATATACAGGTGGTCA
This sequence comes from Atrina japonica, assembly GCA_030159075.1. Taxonomy (NCBI): domain Eukaryota; kingdom Metazoa; phylum Mollusca; class Bivalvia; order Pterioida; family Pinnidae; genus Atrina; species Atrina japonica. The sequence goes on from BROG01000077.1 coordinate 1,530,507, forward strand.
CTAAAGCAGGTTTTACTGTATCTGATAAACAGTTAAAATCCTTGATCAATATAGATATCTTATACAAGGTCACCATCCTTGACCACTATAGATATCTTAGAAACAGTCAGCATCCTTGATCAATAAAGATATTTTATAACAAGATGTGTTTGTGAAACACAAATGCCCCCGGTCCCAGAAAATTTCTAAGCTGCAAATAATATATATACTTTAAATATTGCAATGTCCTATATTTTGACCCCACCACCCAGGGGCATGTGATGTCAGTGAAGTGTGAGCAACCCTTAGATGAACTTACAGTCTAAGTTTGGTTACTGTATCACAATCAAAACTTGAAATATTGCACTTTATAAGTAAGCGGGAAAGAATTACGGACAGACAAACTGACACATAAACAGACACACAGACAGACAGATGGATGATCCCAGGACTAGATGCCCCTGGCGGACCTTTCAGGCTAGGGGCATAAAAAGTCAACATTCTTAATGAACACAAATATCTTAGAAACAGTCAACATTCTTCATCAATATAGATATACAGTCAACATTATCAATATAGATATCTGAGAAACAGTCAACATCCTAAATTAATATAAGATATCAAAAGTGAATTAAATATACCCTCAAGTAGTTGCAATAAAAAGACATCTACCTTTTGTGGTCAAGATGACTAAAATATATTTTCCATATTTTTTTTTAACCTTTTTTTCTTTTTTTTTTGTGGAAACTAAAAACAAAGCTACTGTATGACAAAAAAATTAAAATCATATCCTTAATGTAACCAAGGACATTTGCCTGAATCATAAATAGAACATGACATTTAAATGACATTGCTATCCTGTTGGATTTACCCATAGGCCTGCTCTCATCAGTAACAAGTCAGTATTTTGTGTCCTCAGAGGTAATTATGATAACTGTCACTTTAATTAAATGGCTATCATTTAGGTGATCAACGTGGATACCAGTACCAGATCCAAGAACAAGAATGGAGTATAACCGTATGTAATAAATAGCAATGTCTAATGATACAAGTTCAGTAGCACACACCTTACTCTGTTTACCCCTAAAGATACATTTGGATTGGTCTAGGTCATTGATGTACAGAATTCTATTGTTTTTCAAGGGTTGATAAGTTAATTTAGACGTCTAGCAACCTATCATTGAGCAAAAAAAAAATTAAACCACCTCAACTTTTTTATAAAGTAAATATTGTTTGAGAACATAATTGTTATGAAGAGGGAGATAGACAGAGAGTGAGACAGACAGACAGAAAGAGAGATAGAAGGACAGGCGACAGAGAAAGAGAGTCAGAGTGAGGGACACTGAGCGAGAGAGAGAGGGGAGGAGGCAGAGACAGACAGACAGACAGAGACAGAAAAAGAGAAAGAGGGACAGAGAGAGACAGAAAAAGAGTCCGAGAGAGGGACAGAGAGAGAGCTTAGTCTGAGGTGACCTTCCACAGTGATTTTGTATATTTTATGTGATTATACAACTTTATATAGTCGTTGATTTCTGACACAGACAAATAGATTTAAACAGAACATGGTATTGTGTTATTCTTAATGTGCACGAATTTATATCTATTGATTTTTTTTCTATTCATGATGAACAGAGAAAATGAAATTATAAATGGCCATGAAACTGTTGGCCTCCTCAATAAGTAGGTTAATTCATTAAACAGACAGTTAAGAAGCATCAGATAATTGAATCTGTTTAATAATTTAAAATTTCTCATTGAAATTTAAAATAAATAAATTGGATTTCCTTCTCATCAATAATTTTCTTTCTAATTTGACCTACATTTAAGAATGTTTTACATATGTAAATTATCAGTTGTCATGTACTATAAAAAAATTACTCAAAATCAAACCCAATTTTGAATATCAAAAACATTTTTGTTTAATATGAAATGATGGCACTATCACAGAAAATTGGAAAATTAAAGAATATCTGATATTAATTCATTCAACCCTAAAGACACATTTGGACTGATCCATGTCATTGATTTACAGAAGAGTCCATTGTTTTTCAGGAGCTGATAAGTTAATACTTACTCTTTCTTAACTAGTCAACCCCTGAAGTCACATTTGGACTGGTACATTTCAAAGAATGCTTCAGTCCATTGTCAGATTCCAGGAGTCTGATTTGAATCAAAATTTTACAATAATTTTACATGTAATGTAAACCCTTTCATTCCTTCATTTTGACAGTAAACCTTACTACAGTAAAACTTGTATATAAAGACCCCTTATGGACACAACAAAATCAGTTTTTATAAGGAGGTGGTCTTTATATAAAGGTTGATTTGTAAACAAATGGTACAATTGGGGATAAGACCAGGTGGTCTTTATACACAGGTAGTCACTAAAACAGGTATTACTGTATGTTGTATTTGATCAAACATGTTAAAACTATCATTAGTACAACATGTCCAAGAATTGTTAGGCTCTACAATCATGATCTGCTGTACAATATATAATACATTATGTCAGACACTGTAGATTTTGTTGTGTCCATAAGGGGGTCTTTATATACAAATTTTACTGTAATTGTAACAAAATACCTAGGAGTTCTCTAAATATGAAAATACATTATCTAATATATAGCTGACAACCTTGAACAAATCTCAAGGAAGATATATAAAAATATATAAATATCTAAGATGAATAAATTTGCTACGTCCAATACATAACAATGAAGGATTTAAAACAAATACTTAAACACCATCACATATCTGATAGCACTATCACACTAATACACTCACATAGCTGATAACAGAATAACAATAACACCATCACATAGCTGATAACAGAATAACAATAACACCACCACATAGCTGATAACAGAATAACAATAACACCATCACATAGCTGATAACTGAATAACACTAACACCATCACATAGCTGATAACAGAATAACAATAACACCATCACATAGCTGATAACAGAATAACACTAACACCATCACATAGCTAATAACAGAATTAACACTAACACCATCACATACCTGATAACAGAATTAGCAGAAACACTATCACATACCTGATAACATTATGACAAATCTGATTAAACACTATCACAAACCTGATAACACAATCAAATAATTGATAACACAATAACACTAACACTATCAGATACCTGATAACACTATATACCAATAATACTATGACATACCTGACAGTATTATCATACAGGTGATAACACTACTAATAACACTATCACATACCTGATAACACCACCACATACCTGGTAACATTATCACATACCTGATAACATTGTGACATATCTGATAACACTATCACATACCTGGTAACACTATATACCTAATAGCATTACATCAGATCACACACTATAACAGACATCAGATCACACACTATAACAAACATCAGATCACACACTGTAACAGACTTCAGATCACACACTATAACAGACATCAGATCACACACTATAACAGACATCAGATCACACACTATAACAGACATCAGATCACACACTGTACAAGACATCAAATTAAACACTATAACAGACATCAGATCACACACTATAATAGACATCAGATCACACACTGTAACAGACATCAGATCACACACTATAACAGACATCAGATCACACACTGTAACAGACATCAGATCACACACTATAACAGACTTCAGATCACACACTATAACAGACATCAGATCACACACTATAACAGACATCAGATCACACACTATAACAGACATCAGATCACACTATAACAGACATCAGATCACACACTATAATAGACATCAGATCACACACTATAACAGACATCAGATCACACACTAAAACAGACATCAGATCACATACTGTAACAGACATCAGATCACACACAATAATAGACATCAGATCACACACTATTACAAAAACTAGTAACATTGTCATAGACACAATTACAGACAACAGATTTGACAGTCATTGATCAATGCTACTCATGAAATATTAATTCTGTTTCATTCATATAACAGTTCAAGTTAATGTTCTGTCTCAATGCTGGCAAACAATTTCAAGGCAATGAACCTAGAATATAAAATCCTTAAGTATGTAATCAATTCACCTGCACAGGTAATAATAAGCAAATTATAAACATGATGTGTATACAAAGTTTTTATGGCAAATACCTGTACAGGTAATGCAACATAAACGAAGAATGATATTCTGAATTATCATGTAATATCAAATTCCATACTGCACATCATGCATTTATGTAAACATGCAAGCTGAGGTTGGTGTGATTATTTAGCCAACTAATGTTGTTAAAGTGTGTTTGTTGTCAATAGGGATGCCATTTGGATGACAGGTAAATAGAATGGCGAGTGATAGGGTCCCATACATATTTATTTGTCACCCAAATGGCATCCATATTGACAATAAATACACTCTGATAGGCATTCATTCGTTTTATTTACATATCAGTTTTCAGATTGAAAAAAAAAAAAGAGTATTGAATCCTAACTGGTCTCATTATAATGGAACAGCAAAATTCAAGGTCGAACAGTAAAGTATAGAGGTTTTACTAATGATACATTTTGGTATGATGTCATGTTATGAGGGTACGTCATTGCGTGTCATCATATGAGGAACATTGTTTCTAACTGTTATAAACGCTATCTCGATTAACACCATATCAATGAGAGATGGATGCCGGAAATGTAAATATTAATTGATTCAGGTAATTGCTAAGATTCATTTATTCAGGTAATTGTAACAACTGCTAGATACAGCAAACAAAAGAATTATAGAACATGAACCCCCTATATTTTAAAACAGACAAATTACAGTGGGTGATATAAGGAATGGGTAGTGTTAAAGGAATGGAGTATCCCTAGTTCAGCTAAAATACCAGACTTTTTTAAGAGATTAACAGTCTAACATCAGAGGAATTTCCAAACAGACCTATAATCACATACATGTATTCACAAGACTGTGCAATCACAAAACATGTTTCTTATTACATGTAATTTACACTCTGGTAAATATTTTCTTTTTTTTAATTCAACTTATTGTTCTGTACTTCTTTAATAATAAGACACATCAAAATTGTATACAAATAAAACTTATCCAAGCAATAATTCCAAGAAAAAAAGATTAATTAACTCATCTTCCCCTGTGGTCACATTTAGACTCACCCAACTCAATACATAGCATGGTCTACTGTCACAATTTAGGAGTTAACAGGTTAATATGGCATGTACAAAGTATTGTAAAATTTGGACTCCACATCATTCACTCCTGAATTCTAACAGTAGCCTTTACCATTCTTTGAAATGGGTGAGTTCACTTGTGGCAACGGGGGCATTGAGTAAATTGCTTTGTTGCTACAATGACATCGGGACAAAATAATGGTTGTAAGAGTGGGCCAATGGCCCTTAACTCCCTACAAAGTGCCCCATGAATATGCCACCAAAAAAACCAATACTTCAAATTTTCTTTAGATTCTTGTATATTTTTTATATGTCAACACATCTGCCATGCATAATTCAGATGTTTTTCCTTTGTGGTCTTGTTGGTGAGGGTCATCTGTACCTATCATTGACTAATATGTATCTGTGTGCATCGGCTGGTACATTTACTCGTTTGCGCTGGGAGGGGGCTTGATTTAGTGCGTGGGGGGAGGTGGTGGGTGAACTTTTGTTCGGTGCGTAGTCGGTTTGTGGGGAGGGGATGGCTGAAGGCCCAAATCACCGCGGACAGGGGGGGGTAGTATGGGCTCCGGCAGCCACATACAAAAAGCCTCTAAAGGTCGCAACGAGTAAAAACCAACACAAACCCAGCGAAGCGGACAGGAAAGGGACGAGATAGTGGGCTCCCTGCAGTAAGAAGACATGCCCGAAGCAATGTGGTTGTGAGGCGAAAAAACAAGCGAGCTACACCGTAATATAACGGCGAGAGCGAGACAACGGGAGGCAGAGACGAAGAAGTGTAATGGAGTGACCGTGGGGAAAAACGCGATAAAATGATAAAGGATGCGAGCACATCAGAAAAAGTAAGACAAAAAGCAAAAAAGCAGAACAAGCAGCAACAAGGGGGAACGTACAAGAAGTACTTTAACGGAAGAGAGGCCGACACAAGGTCAACCAACACAACGAACAGTCCGGAAGCATGACGCAAAATGCACAATAAAGGGAGTAGAAAGCAACGTCGACAGCTCCAAACACATAATTGGGCAGGAACCGCCACAGTCAAACTCAACAAACCTGCGCAAGTGAGGAAGTGTCGACGACGACACTTGCCGACCGGATAGAGCCTTCACGTCACTGAGAAACCTAAATAAAACCAGTGTACAGAATGATCGTTCATCTTTACAAACATTTACAATTTATTTTTTTCACTGCTGTCAAACACTAAGCATTTATGTTGCAAAAATATCTGATTTTTTAGGATGATTTATAACAAAATAACGTAGTAATACGTAAATATTTTCTTTTCATTCATCCTATGCAAGTGTTTTTATGAATACAATAATTTCAACCAACACTGTACATGTGTGTAAACCAACACTTTATTTTATGTATGTGTAATCATACAGTTACAATACAGAGTTCAATACGTCCCTGCAATACGTAATGTCATATTGCACATAGTTGGATACGGAAATTTTGCCGGAGCTACTTTTCTAAATAGCATTCATGTCATCCAAAATATTTGATGGCGTTGTTAAATGCGGAATGAATTTTAAATTTGTGTACACCTATAGATAAATAAGGGACATGTAATAAATACAAAACTACACATATGTTTCTCTCCATATTATCAGACTGCAAGCGTTCATTGTAGCGGATGGATTCAAGGACAGCGTAGCATTTGTGTAGTTACATTGAAAAAAAGCTAGGTATTATAGAGTTAAATAAAAGTACAGATAGACAGTTTGACAGCGTATTAGTAACACGCTAGAAAAAAAAGTCATCTCATACGTAAGACTCATCAACCCCTAAGACTTATTATCTCCTATGTAAGACTTGTTAATTCCTACCTACGATATATGTATATAAGACTTGAAATTCAGTACAGCTGGATTATGTCACCATGGAAACAGAAAGACTGCACTGAAAATGACGTTTTATCTATGTTGCAGAAACAGTAGTCTTCTTAAGATGTTACATCAAAAAATGGTCTGACCTCTGTTCTCTTAATCATCCCTACCCGACATTTACATAAAAAACATTTACCAGTATGCCAAACTAAAGACATGATATTTTTTGTCATTTTCACGAAGTAATGTCACCAAATAATACAAAGTAATGCATAAATGAAGCTAAGCGTTCTTGTGAGTACTGTTTACTTTCGTTTACGCTCTTTTTGTTTGATACTGAATGGAACACACTATTGACAGTATCCTGTTACACTGTAATGTATTATCAAGGTGTACATAAAGTTCTTATACATAAAACGTCTTATACACAATATTTGGTCAACTCTTACGTAGGAGATAATAAATCATACATAAGAGATACTAAGTCTTAAGTAGGAGATAATACGTCTTACGTAGGTGATACTAATACGCTGCCATAAGACAGAGAACCAACAACAGAACCACTATTTACATGTTGTGTTTGGTATCAAAAGACAAAACAAAGGTTGAGATAGAAAAACAACTGAAAAATGACCTGATTACAGATGGCCAGATTACAATTGTACCACCATGACGGCTGTCCATATAGACTGGCCAGATTACAATTGTACCACTGTGACTGCTATCTATACAGATGGCCAGATTATAATTGTACCACTGTGACTGCTATCTATACAGACAGCCAGATTATAATTGTACCACTGTGACTGCTATCTATACAGACAGCCAGATTATAATTGTACCACTGTGACTGCTATCTATACAGACAGCCATGTACCACTGTGACTGCTATCTATACAGACAGCCAGATTATAATTGTACCACTGTGACTGCTATCTATACAGACAGCCAGATTATAATTGTACCACTGTGACTGCTATCTATACAGATGGCCAGATTATAATTGTACCACCATGACGGCTGTCCATATAGACTGGCCAGATTACAATTGTACCACTGTGACTGCTATCTATACAGACAGCCAGATTTACCACTGTGACTGCTATCTATGATTACCACCATGACTGCTATCTATGTCCATTATATTGACTGTGACTGCTATCTATACAGACAGCCAATTATAATTGTACCACTGCTATCTATGACAGCCAGCAATTGTCCACTGTATCTGCTATCTACAGATGGCCAGATTATAATTTACCACTGTGACTGCTATCTATACACAGCCATGTACCACTGTGACTGCTATCTATACAGATGGCCCAATTGTACCACTGTGAGCTATCTATACAGATGGCCAGATTATAATGTACCAATCTGCTATCTATACAGACAGCCAGATTATAATTGTACCACTGTGACTGCTATCTATACAGACAGCCAGATTATAATTGTACCACTGTGACTGCTATCTATACAGACGTCCAGATTACAATTATACCACTGTGACTGCTATCTATACAGACGTCCAGATAACAATTGTACCACTGTGACTGCTGTCCATACAGACTGGCCAGATTACAATTGTACCACTATGACTGTTATCTATACAGTCGACCAGATAACAGTTATATCACTGTGAATGCTATCTAAACAGACCACCAGATAACAGTTATACCACTGTGACTGCTATCTATACCGACGACCAGATAACAGTTATACCACTGTGACTGCTATCTATACAGATGACCAGATAACAGTTATACCACTGTGACTGCTATCTATACAGACCACCAGATAACAGTTATACCACTGTGACTGCTATCTATACAGACCGACCAGATAACAGTTATACCACTGTGACTGCTATCTATACAGACCGACCAGATAACAGTTATACCACTGTGACTGCTATCTATACAGACCGGCCAGATAACAGTTATACCACTGTGACTGCTATCTATACCGACGACCAGATAACAGTTATACCGACGCTATCTATACAGATAACCAGATAACAGTTATACCACTGTGACTGCTATCTATACCGACGACCAGATAACAGTTATATCACTGTGAATCTATACAGACGACCTACAGTTACACTGTGACTGCTATCTATACAGATGACCAGATAACAGTTAATTACCACTGTGACTGCTATCTATACAGATGACCAGATAACAGTTATACCACTGTGACTGCTATCTATACAGACCGACCAGATAACAGTTATACCACTGTGACTGCTATCTATACAGATGACCAGATAACAGTTTATACCACTGTGACTGCTATCTATACAGACCGACCAGATAACAGATACCACTGTGACTGTATCTATCCCACTTATACCACTGTGACTGCTATCTATACAGATGACCAGATAACAGTTATACCACTGTGACTGCTATCTATACCGACGACCACTGTGACTGATAACAGTTATACCACTGTGTTATCCCACTGTGACTGCTATCTATACAGATGACCAGATAACAGTTATACCACTGTGACTGCTATCTATACAGATGACCAGATAACAGATATACACTGTGACTGCTATCTATACAGACCACCAGATAACAGTGACTGCTATCTATACCGACCACCAGATAACAGTTATACCACACTGATATACAGACAGACCAGATAACAGTTATACCACTGTGCCTGCTATCTATACCAGATGATAACAGACCACTGTGACTGCTATCTATACCGACGACCAGATAACAGTTATACCACTGTGACTGCTATCTATACCGACGACCAGATAACAGTTATACCACTGTGCCTGCTATCTTATACAAACTGACCAGATTACAGTTATACCACTGTGACTGCTATCTTATACAAACTGACCAGATAACAGTTATACCACTGTGATCTATACAGACCAGATAACAGTTATACCACTGTGACTGCTATCTATACAGACCGGCCAGATAACAGTTATACCACTGTGACTGCTATCTATACGACCAGACCACTGTGACCAGATACAGACCGACCAGATAACAGTTATCCCACTGTGACTGCTATTTATACAGACCGACCAGATAATAACACTGTGACTGCTATCTATACAGACCACAGTTATACCACTGTGACTGCTATCTATACAGACCGACCAGATAACAGTTATACCACTGTGACTGCTATCTATACAGACGGCCAGATAACAGTTATACCACTGTGACTGCTATCTATACCGACGACCAGATAACAGTTATACCACTGTGACTGCTATCTATACAGATGACCAGATAACAGTTATACCACTGTGACTGCTATCTATACAGACCGGCCAGATAACAGTCCACTGTGACTGCTATCTATACAGACGACCAGATAACAGTTATACCACTGTGACTGCTATCTATACAGATGACCAGATAACAGTTATACCACTGTGACTGCTATCTATACAGATGACCAGATAACAGTTATACCACTGTGACTGCTATCTATACAGACCACCAGATAACAGTTATACCACTGTGACTGCTATCTATACAGACCACCAGATAACAGTTATACCACTGTGACTGCTATCTATACAGACAGACCAGATAACAGTTATACCACTGTGACTGCTATCTATACCGACGACCAGATAACAGTTATACCACTGTGACTGCTATCTATACAGACCGACCAGATAACAGTTATACCACACTGCTATCTATACCGACCACCAGATAACAGTTATACCACTGTGACTGCTATCTATACAGACCGACCAGATAACAGTTATACCACTGTGACTGCTATCTATACAGACAGACCAGATAACAGTTATACCACTGTGACTGCTATCTTATACAAACTGACCAGATTACTGTTATATCAATGTGCCTGCTATCTTATACAAACTGACCAGATTACAGTTATACCACTGTGACTGCTATCTTATACAAACTGACCAGATAACAGTTATACCACTGTGACTGCTATCTATACAGACCGACCAGATAACAGTTATACCACTGTGACTGCTATCTATACAGACCGGCCAGATAACAGTTATACCACTGTGACTGCTATCTATATCGACGACCAGATAACAGTTATACCACTGTGACTGCTATCTATACAGACCGACCAGATAACAGTTATACCACTGTGACTGCTATTTATACAGACCGACCAGATAACAGTTATACCACTGTGACTGCTATCTATACAGACCGGCCAGATAACAGTTATACCACTGTGCCTGCTATCTTATACAAACTGACCAGATTACAGTTACAGGACTGCTATCTATACAGACAGACCAGATTACTATTATACTGCCGTTTTATGTAGCTTCTACTTAGTTCATCTGTCATAAGGCTTTCTCTACCTGTATCAAAGTTGACACAGAATGATGAATATTATAAAACCAGAGCTCAATCTTATACACAGGAGACTATAGATCAAGTATTGTGACCTCATAAAAAGTTGAAAGAAACATCCAAATCTGGGTCAACAAATATTTGATGGCATCTTCCACATTTAGTGCACATGATGAAACAGTACCACATATGTGTTCATTTACTGTCATGGTGTAGCCTAAAAGTTCCACATGTGGAGTAAAAAGTTACCACCTAGTAAGACATATCTATAGAATTTTATGACTAAAATTTTCTATTAAATATGGTGGTAGTTCTTTTTATTTTTCTTACTCTTTAGGGAGTACAATTGAAGGAAATAATAGAAATTGGCATTTCTATAAATTTCTGACATAATAGTTTTTCATATGAAGATGAAAATAGAACAAAATGGCATATCTATAATTTCTGAAGAAATAATTCTTGAGAGGATTAGTTATGGTAATTTGAAAATAACAGAAACCGACATATCAATAATTTAAGTAGAAACAGATCTTGAGAGGAAGTTGAAAATATTATAAAAATCAGTAAATATATCATTTCTGGAGAAAAAGACAGACAGATGCCAGACAGACAGACAGGTGCTAGGTAGACACCAGACAGGCTGTCAAGCACAAGACAGATACCAAACAGGCATATAACAGACACTGAAAACAGAAGCTAGACAGATATACAGACAGACACCAGACAGGTAGACAGACACCAGACAGGCACTGCTACATAGCCACCAGACAGACATTCCGACAGACACCTGACAGACAGATGCAATACAAATAGACACTGAAGGACAGATACCAGACAGCTAGACAGACATATGCCAGACAGACACCAGAAAAGCAGACAGACACCAGACACTATTTTTTTTAGACTAAGTCAGCTGAAGCTGTGACTCAGATGCACTAAAGTAGCCAGGTCCAACAGAATTAAACCAGGGCAAAGGGCAATAGTACACAAGACGGAGAGCAACTACATACTCCTCTATACACTGAATGCAAAGTGTCAGGTTCAGTTGATGAATGATAACGAGTTGTGCATCTCTTATGTCTCCTTGTCTGAAAAAAATATAAGTAAAAGAAAAAAAAGAAAACAAAAAAACCTGAGGCTGTAGGTCTTATTAAGTGTCTTAAGTTATCTTTGTAAATGTAGCAGATAAAAGTATTCAAAAACTATCAGGATCTTAATTGAAAATGTGTACACTTATATGTACATGCCTTAAGACTTGAATTTGGGCAGTGTTAATAAACAGTCTTAACTTTGATTCCAAGATCAATTAACTTAAGACTCATGACTCATAACTTTTTGATAAAACAGACCTTGGTCAGTATAAAAACATTGACAACCTTTCACAATAGGTTTTGAATTGGTAAAATTTTCAATCAGTCATCTACAAAAACTAACTGATCACCAACTAACATCCTATTTTTAAAACTAACTGATCACCAATTAACATCCTATTTTTAAAACTAACTAATCACCAATTAACATCCTATTTTTAAAACTAACTGATCACCAATTTACATCCTTTTGTAAAACTGTAGTAAAAACCATATAACCTGAGGGGGGGGGGGAGTTTTGTGAACCCTTTCTTGACCTGGACGAGTTTAAATTTTAGGTAATAAGGCATAACAACATTAAAATGACACTGGTAAAAGTATAATACTTCCTAGTTTTCACCATACATAAGAGAGTATGCAGTGAGGAATAAAACGGTTTTCCTATGCAGCTTGTCATAATCGGAATTTAGTAAGTAGAATCATCCGTAAGATAAAATTTACTCTACCCTGCCAAGTTATGTGAATCGGAGTATAAATGATCACCAATTTACATCCATTTGTAAAACTAGCTGATCACAAATTGACTTCCAATTTTCATTTTGAAACAATGTATCAATATTATACAAACCAAGAAGCGTATTCACAAATAATTTTGCTACACTAAACAATTTTTCAGTTACATCGTGACGGCCAGTTTTCAATGGTGGAGGAGAGAACCCTGTTGCAATGGACGCATGGAGAGAGACCACTGGTCTTACGCTGGTAAACTAGCAAACTTCCTCACAAAATCAGCTCAGATTCCGACAGGACTCGAACCTGCATCGACTAGAGGCGAGGGAGTTCATGGTTTTAAAGGTGGTGCTCTAACCACTCGGCCACGGAGGCCTCTATCATCTATCGTGTAATATCCAAGTCTAAAAAAAAGCAAAATTCATTCTTTGCATAGCTTAACGAATCATAAATTTGGGGAAAATATCATCTTTTCTGCTACTGGTGTAAGGTTTCTATTTTAGATTATCATGCTGCATTGTGTGTGGTTTTTTTCCTGTTGCATTTTATACATGGTATGAGACAACATTTGACTGGTCAGTCAACCTATAATACAATGCAATATTGTCATTTATTGCACTTTGTCACTTAAGAAGCAGTGACTTTATGCATGTTTTCATCTTACTTCAAACATACACAAACCAAAAAACATGTGCCAATCTAACGTATAAACAGTCACCACAGAACCGTGGACATCTTATTCACACTCTTTGTCAGCAGAGGTGCACATTGATTACATCAGGTGCAAAACAAATATCTTGTTTTTGTTCGTTTTATTGGTTTTTTTCTCATGCCTACCCAAGATTATTTCACGTCCATGAAGATGTCAGGATGTCAACTTTAGGAGTTGGAGTACCATAAATTTCTATCTTTGCTATGATCTTCTGTCCTTACAGTGAGATATCGTGAAATGTTATTAACATAACTTGATGATCAAGTGCATAAATTTTCCGTTTTTTTTATATGAACGAGAGAAAAAATATTATGTTAGTTACCTACTGTTCAGATTATTATTTTCCAACAGAACAAAAGCTTGACATTAGGTCTACAATCACTGTTCAGGAAGATCACACGCATACACATCCACAAGTGACGTGAATGCTCTTTCACTAAATCTGACCCATCCCCCATCCACTATCTTTCACAAGGCCACCACAGATGATCCTGATAACAGTTCTATGAGGTTTCCTGTCCATTCCGACAATGCCACAGGAAAAGATATAAACTAGAGAAACATTTGGGTTTTACAGACCATTCTAAGACATGTCAAAAAGGATTGTGAAAAAACGTTCCTCACCATTATTTTTTATTTCTGTTATATACAGACATCCCTGATAGCACAGCTAGAAAGAGCATCCTGCAAGTGTTCAGAAGAATCCGGGTTCTATTCCTGGTCTGTCCGCACATAAACCCCTCCTACTACATTTGGCGTTCTACTAAATTACCCACTGTGGTATGTTTTAACTCATTCTCCACTGTCTTTAAAAGACAAATTTCGTCTGGCCTAAATCATTGATTTACAGAAGAGTCCATTGTTTTTCAGGGGTTGATGATTTAAGAGTGTCTTGAATTTCTTTTCACAAAATAACATAAGGATATTGTATACGTTGCGAAGGTAAATATGAAACCAGAAGTACACATGAGGAACAAAATCAAAAAGGCGCAACTAAATGCAGGATCATGATGGTAACCTATGCTAACATTAAAGTTCCCTGTTGGTGATTTATGTAGAATGGACTGCCCATAACCAATAGATGATAAAATTGATTAGGAATGAAATAGATCTTTTAACTAAAACATAAATTTCAGTTGTAAAATTTGGTCTTAAAATATTTCTGATTATCCAGTCAGTTATAAAGCCCAAATGATTTTAGAAGGTACTGATGTTCATTTTAATGAAAATAAACATATTCTTTGTTACAAAATCTTATTACCATTATAGACTTGAAAAACCAATTAAACTTTTCTCACAGACTTTCTCCAATATCGAGCTGAATTAGATGGGCATAGGACATTTGAGCGAAAATAAAAAAATGCACATAAGGTCAATTGAGCGCCGACATCATAGGACATTTGAGCGCCGGAATATTAACCTTACCTGGATTTTTGATAGGACGCCTGAGCGAAATTTACCTGTGATACTTTTTATAAGAATTTAGAAAATATTCTTAAAAAGTAAGAGTAAGTTTGTTAAATAAATAAATCTTATTTGATTTTACACCCGAGTAATTCGACTGGTTCTGACTAGTTCATGGTAGAGTCGTCCTGAGTTGATCTCTACTTAACAGTCAATTCTACTATAATTCATTGGCTATGCAAATGTGCATAGCCGAATTAGATATCAACATTCAGGACCTCTGAGAACATAGTAAAAGGATGTTAAATCAACAGAAATTTTAAGATTAGATTTGTTAACAAAGGTTTGGTAAAGAGTTTCCCCATGTTTTTATAAATCGGGTTTCGGCAAAGGACAAAGCCATCTAAAGTCATACTCCTTTTCTGCGTAATCACATTTTGTGTATGTGGTGTCTGAATTAAATATTAAAGCAAAACTGTGTACAGCTGAGCTATATTGTGCAGCTATGTCGTGTCAAGAAATGCAGTATTGTTTTGATATCATAATTAGTATACGGCAACAGGAATAGGGTCTTTATCATACAGTGAAATGCCAAAAGTATTCGGTCACTTACCATTTCTTACTAAATACATGTATTTCATATAAATCTATATTTTTTCAAAAAATTATTGTGAGGCCATTTCTTAACGCATTTCAGTAGAATTTTCACTGTTAAACAGAAGTTTTATTGGTTATTTGGATGTAATTTTCTAATTTGACAATTTAAATAGAAAGTAAAAATTACACATCATAATTTTTACTGCCCATATAGGAGTACTTTTACTTTGACTTTCTGTTATAATTAAAAATCAAAATATACAATGTACAACGAAACTATTAATTCTTTTTGTAAAACGGTGATATTTCTCTAGAAATGTGATAAGAATTAGCTTCAGAATATTTTCTTTTTTAAAAAAATCTTTTTTTTGAAAAAGATAGTAAAAATAATAGTGACCAAATACTTTTGACACATCTCTGTATAGGCATTGATATGGCATATATATATATTGGTATTATTTAATCCTTCAATCATTATAAATGTAAATACATGTACATGCAGAGGGTTACACAGGGAGCAGGTACTTTGGACCTAATCCCTACTCGACCTGGGAATAGTTTTGTTTTCCCTGGAGTTTGTTAATGAACCAACAGTATGATATATGATTGGATATTCTGACTGGATTATATAGGTATACATAAATTTGGAGCCTAAATAATAGAATTGGTTTTCGTTTCTTATACATAAGTAATTCATAATCACATATTTCTTGATAAACACAGAGATAATGACTCCACGGTTGCGGTGAGAGATTTTAAATCCAAAGGTCATTGAATTGTTAATAACATAAGTCACCCTTAACGAGAAAGAAAACTTAAAAGACTCTCTAATCCAAATAAATTAACCATTCAATTATAACAATGTTAAACAGAATTTAAATCTTAATGTTTATTTATATTTCGTTAAGGTTTTATTTGTATAGGCTAGCAATACTGTTATGTCCATGGCAAATGAGGAAAATGTTTTTTTCGTAAAAATTTCTTGACCCATTTACCCCTAAAGACACATTTGGACTGGTCTATGTAATTGATTTACAGAACAGTTCATTGTTTTTTGCGGGGTTGATGAGTTAAAAAGGTTGTTATGCTGGAACACTATCCAAAATATTAACCACAGTCATGACAACAAAAATCCTCCTATTTCAGTCAATTACATTGTATCCTACAATAAATCTCTCTGATAATCGTGAACCACTAAATCAGGGTTTGAATCTATTTATCAGGTCATTCATGGCAGTGATCTCTCAAGACAGGTTCCACTGTATTGTTTAGGTTCTTGACAGAACCAGCAGTGTCACTTTATATTGGTAAGATCTGTAGTGGTACTGTAACAGTTCCCAGATAATTTTTTTTTATAATTTCTCACAAAATCTCCCTTATTTTAAGTCACACAAATATGAAATTCTTTATAGTAAAAGGTTACCTCAACATCCTTTAAAATATGCAAAGAAACAATTGGGAAAGATTTTAAAAGAACTTGTTTTAGATTTCCCCCCATTGAAAAGCAGCAACATTTTCCTAACCTTTACTGTAACAGACTCCGGACGGTAATGTTTAATGAATTTTTTAGGCTAAATTAAGAGTGAATTAGACAAAATTTATGTATTGATTATATGGAGTTAGCAATTTTATATCAATATGATTATATACATATGTTTTGTTTGATTTAAAAGGTTAATAATATTTTTTTTTCTCATTATCATGACATTACTTCCTCCACCGTGTGAAAATGAAAGTTGGGAGAAATACAGATAAATTGATATAACAATCTATTATATATACTTGGTTGGGAAATTATGACTGCAGTAAATAAGCAGACCACATGTAGGAAAATCTCTCAGAAAATCTCGTTAGTTATACCCATATTAATACAAGTTGTCCGGGAACTGTTACAATACCAGTACATAAAAATATTCCTTTATTTGATATGCATTTTATTCTACAGCCAAATTCCCCAAGTGTCTTGAACCTTATTATTATGAAAACCCTGTTATTTGGAAATAAATGTTGTGAGAATAATAATTACAGAGAATTGTTGAATGAAATGCAACTGATACTTGGCTAAAACACAAGTCTAATAGGTGTTAATTGATGTGTTTGTAAGTCTATACAGGTATGTGCACTGGTAAGTAAATATAACTCATTTACTATATAAACACCTTTTTAAGTATTCCCTTTTTTATTTTTAAGGAGAATAGCAAAGAGAGTTCAGGTGATCGAAATAAGGTCTAGAAAATGGCAGCCAGAAAGACAACTTAATAATTGTAAACAGTTGACTATTGAATATACCGGTATATACATATAACTAACTTAAGGGTTTTCAATAGGAAAAAAGTGGCTGGCTAAATTATTACAGAAACATTTGGGTTCATATTCAAATTCATTATGGTATATTTTGTAGATCCCATACTGAGCAAATTTGTATTGTCTGATTCACAGAACTTTGAGGGGCGGTGTAACCTTTTTACTATCATACCGCTGATTCTACTCAGTTTTTGGTTAATTGATAGACTTCACGAGAAATGTGTTTTATTACTGATTGGATAACACAAGGTATGATAGCAGGAACAATTTGTCTTGCCAATTTAATTCTAATGTATTACCTAAATGGTAAACTCTTCCAGGTGAGGAAAGAGTTCACGTGACTCCATCCTGCCAGATCATATGAATTTTCACTACCATATATTAAACAGACATATTAAAGTCAAGCAACCGTTAGAAGATGTGGAAATGTGTTGACATAGAATTAACCGATAAATCACACAATTCAAAAAAGTATCAAAATGAAATAAATTTTGATTTAACCCACTCAACCCAATGATTGTAACCCATCTCAACTCCATCTACAGTATAATATAACAATGATCAAATTGAACAAACATATTGAATAAGAAATGGATATTGGGTCAATTTGAAACCCATTTTAATTTGGACAAAAGTTAAACATATTCCTTTCCAATTTCAAATTCAATATAGATCTATCTAGGTTCATATGCATTAATATTTTTTGAGAATCTGCATAGAATTAGAAAAATTTAAATAAGGTGCATTTCAGGCTGTAGAAGTACCAAATGTTATGTTTTGACTAAATGAATCCATTAATTAACCTATAACATGTTTTTACAATATTTACAATATTTTGTTGCTTGCTGTTTTATAACCCGTCACAAAATTGTTCACTTATACCGATATGGAACTTTCTTTAGGTGAAGTGCCACAAATTTTGGCCTGTGCTATGAACTGACGCCAATGCAGCGAGGGCAAGGACAATCAGATTGCCCCTAATTTCAGTACATAAGACTGTGCCCACACCTGTCAAAATATTTCATGCAACTACCAATATGAACGATTGCAATAAACCAAGTATTAACTTGGATCAGAAGAATACAGCACTGTAACCATAAAAAACTGTAAAGCGTCAGGTGTTTTCCTTAATTAGGCTTTAAAACGGACATTATAGATCAGTGTTATGAATGCCTCCCCCAAAGAAAAATCCACCAACTTTTCCAGGACAACACAAATTACCTCATCAATAATTTCTGAGAAACACAAACACCTTGACCATGACTATATTATTTTCACAAAAACTGTTGAGCCTTTTTATCTCAAAACTGCACCACCTATTTTGACAGACTACATATAAAAGTAAGCGGTGCCTCAATACTAGTGGTAAACATGAACCATCTTCAACAATACCCTCAGAGCAACAGACTATTACATTCTCAGAAGCACAGAAATGACCAAATGGTAAATTTACAAAAGTAAATATCTAAGTACTTCAGTGATATTTGGGAAAAATATTAAAGTACCCAAAAGATGCTCTCACAGAAATATCTAAGTACGCAAAAGATATTCTCAGAGAAATATATAAATACCCAAGAGATTCTCTCAGAAAAATATCTAGGTACCCAAGAGATGTTCTTAGAAAAATATCTAAGTACCCAAGAGATGTTCTTAGAAAAATATCTAAGTACCCAAGAGATGTTCTAAGAAAAAATATCTACATGTAAGAACCCAAGACATGCTCCCAGAAACATATACTTCTGCCTTATAAATAGTACTGCAGTATTACTTTTGAGAAACATCAAAGTACCTTAATTAAGCTCCCATAGAAATATCTAAATACCCAAATGATACTCTTAGAGAAATATCTAAGTACTCCAAAGATACTTGGAGAAATATCATTAAGTACATATACTCCAATAATACTGTCACAGGAAATATCCCAGTGATACTTTAAGAGAAATATCTAAGTACCCAGTGATACTTTAAGAGAAATATCTAAGTACCTGGTGATACTCTCAGAAAAATATTTAAGTATCTCAATGATACTCTCAGAGAAATATCTAAGTAGCCAGTGATACTCTCAGAGAAATATCTAAGTAGCCAGTGATACTCTCAGAGAAATATCTAAGTACCCAATAATACTCTCAGAGAAATATCTAAGTACTCAGTGATATTCTCAGAGAAATATCTAAGTACCCAGTAATACTCTCAGAGAAATATCTAAGTACCTGGTGGAACTCTCAGAGACATATCTAAGTACCCAGTGATACTCTCAGAGAAATATTTAAGTACCTCAATGATACTCTCAGAGAAGTATCTAAGTACCCACTGATACTCTCAGAGAAATATTTAAGTACCTCAATGATACTCTCTGAGAAGTATATAAGTACCCAGTGATACTCTCAAAGAAATATTTAAGTACCTCAATGATACTCTCACAGCAGTATCTAAGTACCCAGTGATATTCTTAGAGATATATAGATACTTGAGAAATGCACAACAGTATCAGAACCCTTTTATTAAGCCCTCTATCTAAGAGCCACCTGTACTAAGAGATGACAAGTAGGAATGAGTGGTACTTCAATAAAGGTACAGGTAAGTGGTACCATAGTCCCCAGCTAACACTGTACTCCAGCCTTCACAGTGGAGAAAGTATCGTACATTACAAAATTCAATAAATCATATTAAACAAAAAATAAACAAATAAACAAACAAACGACTATAGTTCATAATATCGTAATGAAAATAACAAACCTGTATATGGTCTTGTGAAGAGCATTTTTTTCGTCTTCCATAGCACTGACAGGTGCCCATTCTGACTATTGCACAAGGTAAAAATAATGTTCACTTATCCCAGGCTATATAAGCAGTTCGTATATTATTGACAAGGTTGCTACTTAAATCATTGGAAATGCTGAAATTATTGTCCCCATACAAATATTGCAATCCATCAATACAAGTCAACACTACAGCAAACTGTTATATGATTTCAGTGTGCTATGATGCCTGTATATTTATGTCAATTTTCTTCACCGTTTTCCTTGGTATATCTACAGCATAGTGTGAATGCTAGCATGTGTCAAATCTACATTGATTCAGTCCTATATTATCATTACAATGACCCACCACATACATCTGTCCTTAAAATTTCCATCAAGTATGTTGACATATGGACAGCAGGTAAGTTACAGTGACTTAAGTCTCTCTGCTAATCTTCCTTAAGGCAAGAATTTTTGTTAAACTGCATTTATCACTATAGACTCACCACCATCATAATAAGCGTTTATTGTTTTACCCTACATAGTTCCGCAACAATATGAATTTCCATGATTATTGAAAGAATTTGAATATATATGTATAGATATACCAGTTCTGAGGGATATCTAAAATCACATATGCCATTGGAAACTGAGAGAAATTAGCTTTCCACCAAGTCTATACAGATAATGGAAAAATTGATTAGCCAATAAAAATTGTCCTCCAATACGAATTATTCCTCCTGCATTGCGATTTATTTCATCAAGAACTGTCATTCAATTATCACATTTGTTGATAAGGTATTTCAAAGAAAGAATGAAAGATAAACGAGTAACAATGAAACATTACTGGTATCCATAAAGCATACTTCATACAAATATATATATATATATATATATAAAGCATACTTCATACAAATATATATATATAAAACATAGGCTATATACAAATATATATATATATATATATATATATATATATATATATATATATATATATATATATATATATATATATATATATATATATATATATAATTATATACACAAGATGTATATATGTGCTATGTAGACGTTCAATGCTTTCAAGGACTATGATTAATATCAATACGGATTTGACGTAATGGTTTAAACATGAAATAAACATTATTTTACCTGAGTAAGCAAACTGCAAAGGTAAACAGACGCAGGAGGAGAAGAAGAAAAATGGAATTATTTGTGTGCATTATAACTCTAAGTCTGAAATTTGCCGATAGGTTAGATTGTAAAAAAAAACAACACAATGACACACTAAGCGATTGATAGAGAAGTTAATTGATCTGGCGATCAAAGCGTGGAAAATTCTATGTTCTGATAGTGCGAAGGCAGGGAATATTTACACATATGAATGTTGAAAACGGTTACATAATGTGTAACATGTATTATTGTCACAATAAAATGCAGCTTACTTCAATACATTATTTAAGTATACACACATTCTAATAGAAAATACAAATAAAAAGGCAAGCTGTTTTTGTATTGTGTTGTATGTCCCACACACATACATTTTGTACAGCGAGACTCACAGATATAACCAAACATGTTTATTAAGGCTACTCAAGGGAACACTCAAAAGTGGCCATTATAGACAGGTGCTCTTTATAAAGAGGTATTTATTAAAACAGTGAACAAAAGGTTATGTTTTAACGACCTTTATGGGCAAGTGCCCTTGATCAACCATTGAATCTGTAAATCAACGACTTAGGCTAGTCCAAATGTGTCTTTAGGGGTGAATGAGTACAAGTTTGACAATACACTGAAACCTGTCATTTCAGATCACCTGAGTATTGGAGATCATGTTCGGGACCACATTCAAATGTTAAATACAGTGAAACCCCATTTAAGAGACCACCCGATCTGCCACTGAAATGTGATCCCTCAAGACAGGTGTATTCCTAAATGGGCTTTGTTTAACAAAACTTATTTTGATTTTTTTTTTCTACTTCTACTACCTGTACAGGATGTACAATAACAAATAAGAGCTATACACAGGCATAAAAATCTTAATATTGCTATATATTTTGTGAAAATAAGGTCAGGTTCAGTGTGGTATTAATATACAAATAGTAAGGCTGCAGAGTAAAGTGCCAGACCTGGGTTTCTCGAACAATTTTCTCAAAATATACAGGAAATTAAGAACTTGTATGCCTGTGTATATCTCTTTTTTGTTATTATTTATCAATCTAAGTAATAAAAAAGGAAGAAGAAAAAAATTGAAAAAACATATAGCTTATGCCCCTTTAAAAGGTTCTATTCGATAGATCATTTAACCACATGATTTTCAGAATGTGGTCTTAGAAGACAAGTTGTCTTCCATAAGTGTGGGCTCTCAAAACAGGTTCCACTGTTCTAGCTTAATCAGTGATTGGCATTTTATTTCACTGATAACTCACAATAACACACAAGTACAAAAACTTTCGACATTTTGTACACAACTGGACTACCATATATTTTGTTTGTTTGAATGTTGTAAATTTTATTAATTTTGTACACAAATGGACTTCCGTATATATTTTGGTTGTTTTAATGTTGTAAATTTGATTCATTTTGTATACCGTATATTTTGTTTGTTTGAATGTTGTAAATTTGATTCATTTTGTATACAAATGGACTACTGTATATTTTGTTTGTTTGAATGTTGTAAATTTGATTTTGAATAGTTTTTTAAGCCACACTCAACAATTTTCAGTTACATGTACATGGAGGCTGCCAGTTTTTAATGATGGATGGAAGAATCTGGTTACCCAAGGAGAGACCACTCCCCTTTGGCAAGTAAACTGGCAAACTTTCTCACAAAAATCAGCATAGGTTCCAGTGGGGCTCAAACCTGTACTGACCAGAAGTGAGCAATTTCATTATCCAAGTGTAATGCTAAAACCACTCTGCCACAGAGCCCCCGTGATAATGTATACCAGTATTTACTTGTGGAGTAGATTTTTGATTTTAGAAAAAAAATACCGATTTATAAGCAAGTGCTAATCTGTTAGCAAAATATATTTGAAACGGTCCTTATCTTTGTATCCAAATTGATGGTGGGAATCAAACCCTGCAAACCGCTTTCTTATGAGGTCAAATTAAAATCTGGCCATAACCATGTACCTGAAAAATTATTGACTAAACCATCAACTCATCACCCCTGAAAATCAATGAACTCTTCTGTAAATCAATGAAATAGGCCAGTCTAAATGTGTTTTTAGGGTGACTAAGTTAAAAACAAAAACACTTGCTGTTTGCACAAGGAAAAATATGCATTGAGTATTGATAAAGAAATTAGATTTAACACAAAACATACAATTCACTTTAAATTACATATTCGTGAATGTACAATGTCTTCATGGCAGGATTCATTTCAATCACAATTTACTGAAGTCTTTTCATTCATTCCTCTCTTATGAAAAAAATCCATAATTCAACTATCATAATTAAATGACATGAAATGAAAGCTCTCCAAAGATATCGACAATCTTTTTTTCTTCTGGAAAGTATAATACCGATAACGAAATATCATGTCAGAATTGTAAAAAGAATTCCCGTTCCTATGTCAAACCCCTAATAGTAGCTTTATACCGGATTTAGAAAAATATCGTGGCTTAACATACTGATAGGGAAAAAAAGAAAAATATATTTTATTGATTATTTTGAAGTTCGTCAACTATGTTCTGGCTTGTTATCATTCATGAATATTCATGAAATTCCGTGTCTTGTCAAGCAGATAAACTTAATCACAGTAAGACAGGGAAAAAAGGAATTCAGAATAATCTGACATTTGGACTCTAAATGTAAATTACATGTATTTGAAATAGAAAATAAACTGTCATCGAACGGACCATATAATCAGAGTACTAGTGACTTGATGTAACCTGAAAGCTGACAGACCTCACTTAAGATTTATATTCTGACCTTGACCTACACGTATTGACCTTAATATGTATAGATGTGTATTGCAATCTGCTACATAAATAAAAAAAAAATGAGATTATTGAGAAAAATGGAATTTAGATATTTCCATATTATTATCATAATTTTACACTTGATTTTGTCCAGTTGTACTAGTGTGTAAAATTTATATGGTTTATTCAATCATGACTCCTTGCCATGTTCTAGTGCTACAGCATTGGACTTGCAAGAGGGAAATCGCAGGTTCAATTCCTTGAACGAAAGACTAAAAATTCAAGTGTCTGTTCTTTCACCAAGCAATCAGAATACAAAGTGAAAGTTACGGGGCTTTCGGATGAGACTTAAATCTGAGGTCCCGTGTTACTGTAGGCATGACAGATAAAAGAACCCTCACTATATTGGTTCAGTCCACAACACAGGTCAAAATTTGTAGCAATTCACCTTAAGCTGGTGACATCATCATGAAAGTGGAAAAGTTATGATGGGATGTAAAACAACAATCAAATAACAAAATATCTTTAAACTTCAGCAGATCATTTTACAAAAAGTCTTTAGTCCTAAATCCTAAGTATTAGTCCAAATTGTCATGGGACTGACCAATCAGCGATGGGTTGCCATGGTAGTTAGTACTAAAAGTTAGGACTTAGGACTTAAGATCTTTCATAAAACGGGCCCCTGAAATACAGCAGAAATCATCAGTAGAGTCCATTTTTTCAGCAGCAGATGAGGTAAAAGTATCTACAGCATCAGATTTTCATCAGGTTTTATAAATTTGTTTGTCTTTATGCCCTGCAATAGAAGATGGTTTGAACCAAATAATTTGAGTTTCTTTAAATTTTATCTGTTTGGTATTGTTCTTTAGAGAGAACCTGAATTAGTCTAATTAACCCTTTCAACCCTATGTACCTAGATGGTAACATCTTTTCTATTGTTTAGACCAGTCTACTATAGCCTGTAGGGTTTAAAGGATTATGGTCAAGATATTTTTATAAGTATCACAAAATCACTAACTGTAGGAAAAGTGATCAATTTTTTACCTACACTATGGATTGATGCCAATTAAAAGTAGTGAAAATTCTTTAAATAGCTATGCATCTGAACAACTCCGTGCTTGTTTGAGAGGATTTCAAAACTAATATGTCTGATTTTTCCCTTAGAATAGAAATTCTTTTTCTTTTTCTCTTTCTTTTTTTGGAACTGACTGATGCTATCAGAAATGAGTGGGCTTCAAATGCTAATATTTGTACATTGTATAATTGGTGAAGAATCATACATGACACTAAATGACAGGCATGTTCGTATTTCAAACCACCATCGTCATACCGACATTGATAAGAAAAACGTGAGAGAAAGCTGCCTCCATTTGTACCAATTTAAAAAATACCTGCTATGTCATTATAAAACTAATTCTCCTTGTGATAACAATTTAGATATTCAATTTGTGTCCAAAACAAAGTATCAGATATGATGTGAAAACCCCCCATCTTAGTAATTAAATCATATTGCTTCATTCACAATTATTTAGATATATGTTAATCAGGACATTAGATTGATGACATGATTTGACATGGCAAATAGATATCTGAAACCGATTATACCATAATTAATTGACACATGAACATTCTCAGATCTTGTATCCAGTTGTCAAATGATGACAAACAAATGGAATTCAAAAATTATTTAAGTTAAAATTTAAAAAAGGAAGGAAATAGAAGTAGTATTAAATATCACTCTTATTATTATTTTTCTGACAAAAAGTGAATTTTCTGTGTACACTTATGTGAAGATTTTTTCTAATAAAAACATACATGTATTTCATTATGAGCACATGTTTCAAATGTTGTGATTTTTTAAATTACCAAACTTTTTCATTTTTTTTTTTTTCCAATAACTATAGACATGTAAGATAATGACCTTATATGTCTCATATGGTTTTCAAGAAGTCATTATCACCTAAAGGACAGTGAAAACAATAGAAAAAGGCCTTGTGTGTGTGTGTGTGTGTGTGTGTGTGTGTGTGTGTGTGTGTGTGTGTGTGTGTGTGTTGTGTGTGTGTGTGTGTGTGTGTGTGTGTGTGTGTGTGTGTGTGTGTGTGTGTGTGTGTGTGTGTGTGTGTGTGTGTGTGTGTGTGTGTGTGTGTGTGTGTGTGTGTGTGTGTGTGTGTGTGTGTGTGTGTGTGTGTGTGTGTGTGTGTGTGTGTGTGTGATCTCGTTATGTCGAAATCGGATCAGTTGAAATTCTGGTAATATCGAAGTTGAAGAATTGGTCCCAATTCTGATTGGTAGATAAATACCAGTGAATCTTAATCAAATTTCGGTTATCTCAGATTCCCTGAAATTCCTCACTTCTGGTCAGCGCAGAACCTAAACTGATTTTGTGAGAAAGTTTGCCAGTTTACTTACGGAAGGACCAGTGGTCTCTTCTCAGTTACATTGTAACCGGGTTCTCTCCTTCACCATTAAAAACTGGCCACCACATACGGTAACTGAAAAGTTGTTGAGTGTGGCATACAAATCAAAAAAAAAAACAGTGAGTTGAACTTCAATGAGTCAAATTTCTCAATTTTTTTAAGAATAATTTTGTTATTTAACGCTAGTTATAAACAATGTAGAACTTAAACTTTTATGAGTCGAATTTCTCAATGTTTCAAATAAATTTTGGGCCCATCAAAAATTCCTACAAATACAAAAGAGGGGATTCAGTAAGTTCTACAAATTTCAGAAAAATGGTACAGTTGAACCTGACTTGAATGACCACCACATCTGCCACCAAAATGTGGCCTTACACTTAGACAGGTGGTCTCTCAAAAGAGGTTTTATCTACAGGAGTATTTCAGTAAGTGGTTTTCAGAATGTGGTCCTACAAGACAGGTAATCATCTTAACACTGGTCTCACAGGATAATTTCTAATGTATGTTTTGACAAAGTGAGGGCTGTCAAACTCATGGAAATCCCATTACACCGTCCTCAGAAATTACATACATAATGAGACACTGTCAGTATTTTATCCAACATACATGTACATGAACATGTATACACAAAACCTTGACAAACTTGCCCCCACCTCCCTCATTACCTGAGGGCACACTCAGTGACTTTGGACTGAGAAAACTGTGAGCCAAGAACATATATCAACAACGTTCTTGACACTCCCTTTTCCCTTATTACCAGGGCCTGACAGTCTGGATTCAGAAATCTGCGACCCAAGAAATTAGCCAACGGAAAATTTGAATATATCCAGATAAATGACTTGTGATAGTAATTATGTTTGTAATTTTTACACAAAATGGTGGCAAGTGTTAACTATATACACTTGTGACAAATATGGGATTCACTATTTGCAAGTCTAGCCGTTTAATTAATTGGGAGAATATCTGGGACAATTCAGCTGTTACCAATCAAACATGTCCCAACTCATGCTGTATGTACAAATGTATTATCAAACTCAGTCATCCATGACCTGTCATGTTATATATTTTCTTTTATGAACATCAGTATGATGTAGACAAAACATGCACCAAGTATGTCCAAAAAGTATAACCCCAAAAATGAGCAAATTACAATAATGTTTTAACCAATCTAAAAAAAAAAAATATTTGTCATGGCTAATAAGTCTAATATGGTATAGTGAACACTGCACACATGCATGCACTAATGCATAAAGTAGGCACATGCACACACACACACACACACACACACACACACACACACACACACACACACACACACACACACACACACACACACACACACATACACACACACACTACTGATCTACTTCCCCTATTTCAAGATCTGATATATTATAAACATATTTTTATCTATTTTGGCCTTATCCAAAAACAAATAAATAAATGAATTAATAAGAGAAATACACAAAGCCGTTACAACATAAAGAGATGTATAGCAATACTTAAGTGTCAATGAAGTCATACATCTCTGTATAAAGTACCAATCATCAAGCTTGATGTATCACCTGAGGGTACACATTGGTACACTACTAAAGCATATAAAACAAAGAGATTATACAAAATCACTGACACTAAACACAAAATTACACAATTAATGTCTTCAAATTGTCACCCAAATGTTTTTAATCATTTCTAAATGCCCAAAAGTTTGTAATAAGTTGATGTCTGCAAGGGCCATTAGTAATGTTCATTTAAAGGCTTATCTTGGAATTAATGATCCCTAGACTTTATGGGCCCATATATCTGCGATGCTTGCAGGTATGCAGGTTATAGACACTAAATGAAGTTGTCAATCACTACCTGTATATGCATAGGATCAATTTCAGATACACTGTACCTGTTTGGGGGAGGGGGTTCCAGATTTGTTTTGTTTCTATGGAGATTTCTGAATCATCAGCTGAAGATGAAGTGCTATAAATATGTACCTGTGTTATGAACTCCTGTTGTTATGGACACCTGTGTTATGGACTCCTGTTGTTATGGACTCCTGTTGTTATGCAGTGAGATTCTTTATTGTGTTATGTCTACACTCTACTTTAGTTTTTTTTAATTTCATCCAAAAGACTTAAGTGACTTTTACTTGGTTTAGCCAAGCACTTTGTGAATCAGCAGTCACCTCATTTTTCTAACTTCATCCAACAGACTTGCATTGCTGTCAGCATTAGTTGATTTTGGAGCAGTGCTCTGAGCACAGTGGACTTGTGTAGTGTTGCTGCCAGCATTAGTGTACTTGTATAATGTTGCTGTCAGCATAAAGGGACTTGTATAATGTTGTTGTTAGCTTGTTTGTTTGTTTGTTTATTGTTGTTTAACGTCCCACTCAAGAATATTTCACTCATATGGAGACGTCACCAAATGCCGGTGAAGGGCTTCAAATTTTGGCCTATGCTCGGCACTTTTGTTGTTAGCATAGTGGACTTGTGTAATGTTGCTGTCAGCATAGTGGACTTGTGTAATATTGCTGTCAGCATTAGGGGACACGTGTAATGTTGCTGTCAGCATAGTGGACTTGTGTAATATTGCTGTCAGCATTAGGGGACATGTGTAATGTTGCTGTCAACATAGTGGACTTGTGTAATGTTGCTGTCAGCATTAGGAGACTTGTATAATGTTGTTGTCAGTGTAGTGGACTTGTGAAATGTTGCTGTCAGCATTAGGGAACATGTATAATGTTGCTGTCAGCATAGTGGACTTGTATAATGTTGCTGTCAGCATAGTGGACTTGTGGACCTGTTAGCAAAAAGGGACTCGTGCAGTGTTGATACAAGCATTTAGGTTCCAGCAAATTTAGTCAGGTTTGGACTGATATTTTTTAAAAGTAATTTTGATTTAATTGTGTGGTATTTTAGCATAGATAAGAAATTCATTGACTTGTTCAGGAATTTTTGGTCAGAATTTTTCTAAAACAATATCATCAGATATACATGTATATTATCATGTCAGATAAAGAACAAATTATTGTCAGTCTTGCCATAGTGAATAATGCTGAAATGTAAATTATCATTTATATATGTTGTTCATACATTCTGTACTTATTTATAAAATAAATATGCAAATACCTATCAGTAGAAGTCCTATTTTTTATGTTCCTTTTTTGTCTGTTATGTAATTGATTTATATTCAAGGGAACAAAGTGTAGGAGAATATGATGAGTTGATTTTTGTACAGAAATGTACGGTATTGATGAAGGAATTACCGGTAAGTGAGTAGATAAATTTACATCTTCCTTGAACTATTGACCTCAAAGTCAATAGTCATTCATGTGGATATTTTTATTGTAACAGTACACAGGAACCTATCTTGAGAGACCACCCCATCTGCCACCGAAATGTGGTCTCTCAAGACAGGTGGTCTCTCAAGAGGTTTTATACAAAGGATTATTCAAAGAATTGGTTTCTTAAGAGTGTGGCTCAAAAGACAGGTGGTTTGGAATGAGTGTGGTCTCTGAAGACAGGTTCCAGTATATTCACTTACTTGAAATACCACTCTCATGTTGACCACCTGTCTTGTGGGATCACATTCTGAAACCCACTTGGTTAAATGCATGTTTTGATTTGATTTGATTTTTTGTTTTACGCCATACTCAACAATCTTTCAGTCATATGATGGCGTCCAGTTTTTATTGGTGGAGGAGAAACCCCGGTTACCCGGGTAAAGACCACCAACCTTCCGCAAGAAAACTGGCAAACTTTCCCACTTAATTCGAAATGACCCTAGAGGGATTCGAACCAGAGGTGAGAGGCCTTGTGATTTAAAGCGTGCCCCCGGTTAAATGCATGTAATCTTTCAAATAAAACTCTATTGAAAGACAACATTTCAGTGGAAGCTGGGGTGGTCTCTCATGACAGGTTTTACTGTATTACTGACTGACGGTGTATGAGGCAACCAGTTTTTTAATGGTAAAGGCCTGGTTATAATGTATGCCTTATAACTATATAAGGGGAAAATAAACAAATCATATTTTATGAAATTTTGTAAAAGAACGATGATAAAATCAGATGGTGTAATACATGAGCCAAGAAAAGCCTCTCTACAGTTACTAATCAGTTGCTGTTATACAGACTTATAACCATAATAAGATACAGAAAGAATCAATATAAAATGCACTGTCAACAAAAGGTGACTGAGTTATCTCCCCTTACCAAAGTGATGTAAACTAAATGACTCATCACAAAGACTGCCAACAATTGGCCAAGGCCCGGCACCATAAAACTTGAAGTTCTTGATGTCACATTTGCCCGAGGTATAACCAAGCTGTCGAGTGAGCTGTGAAGTTATCAAATTTTAAACTTGTTCACACGTAAATGGAAAGGTCAATTATATTGGAAGTCTTACATGAATTGATAATATTGCAAAACTTAAACATATTTAAAAAAAAGGCCCTAAATTAATATTACACAAAGGAAATATAATTAAAAATATAAAAACAAAAATAAATGAACAAAATAATATTTGATAAAAGCACATATACTATCTGTACTTTTATCATATTTTACATATGTAGAATAATTTCTCTCCCAGTGTTACTATCAGTTTTGATCTTCAATTACTACATTTCAAAGCAAATGGAGTCGGCCTGGCTCAGTCGGTAGCACACTCGACTCTGGATCGTGATTTCGAGTCCCACCGGCGGCAGGTTGGTTTCCTGTCTTTCGGATGAGACAGTAAAAACTGGAGGTCCTATGTCACAGTAGGGGTCGGCACGTTAAAGAACCCTCACTGCTCAATGGCTGTAAGTGCCGAGCATAGGCCAAAATTTGAAGCCCTTCACCGGCATTTGGTGACGTCTCCATATTAGTGAAATATTCTCGAGTGGGACGTTAAACAACAATAAACAAACAAACAATCAAAGCAAATGTACATAATAAAAATAGTACTATCACTACCACCAGAACAATCTCTGTTAATCTGAGAATTTAAATTCAAACTTTAACTCATTCACCCCTAAAGACACATTTGGACTGGTCTAAGGCATTGATGTAAGAAGAGTCCATTGTTTTTCAGGGGTTAACGAGTTAAAGACCATTCCAAATGCTGTATGTGTCGGTTTAAAAATTGTAAGTTTGTGATACACAAATTTCCTGATTAATTCGATGTGTTATCAGTCTTGTCATAATATCTTATCCACACAACACACTAGACCTACCCTACCTGTCAAACTTACACACACAATAAGGGTAGGATCATAGGACAGTCAAACCCATCTGGACTAGACTCCTGGTTTCAAAATGTTATGATTTCAAAAATAGCAATCCATTGTTACTTGACTGTAATGGCCCCATATTTCCGTAAACAATTTCATGATAAAAATAAATAGATTTTCTTCATAGAAAAAAGGAAATGATACAAAAAATATAACGATAATTTCTAATGGATTCTTATTAAGATGAAAATGAATTGATTATTTGTACAATGAAGGACAATCAATTATTTATAATCAAATCTTAGATAATGCTAAAATCAAGGTTTTGTTCATAATCAATATTAGATGAATATAATGAATACAGTATCATAAATGGAATGTTTTATGTTTACGAAAGCTAAGCTACAATATTACTGAACTTTGAAATGTCACCATACTGTAATGTTGTAAGAGTTGTCTCCCATTAATAGCAAAGTCAGTTTTAAAGAAATGTCAATATTATTTAGATCATAATGGTTTATTACTACAAAACAACATGCATGTAAAAAAATGTATTCATCTTATATTGTCTTCAGAAGCAGTTGGTGGATACAAGTAGTGTTGCTGGACTTTAGCTGTGTTGATCTGAACATTGGCTGGTGGACGTAAAGTTCACATTGCCTTCACCAGACAAATTCTGCCAAAAAGATTTTGTAAGACTTTTGCATGTCGATCATTTTAAGGGATATTTTTCCCCAGCTTTAACAATATTCGAGATATTAAGTAAAAAACATCTGCTGATCAATTCGTTCTATTTCAGCCATGTTTTTAGCTTGATGGGCATAAGCAACACAACTGACCTATCGCCAAGTGTCTGACACATGACTGTCAATGTGTTTTTTACGTCATTTCATTGTGATGTCATAATCACACAAGTGTTTGACGGGGCATTTAATTGTAACGTCATAGTAGAAAAGATTGTCAAAAGGTGTCATGTCGGACATTTGGGGATAGGTAAATTTCTAGAGTACCCTAGGGATTACTGTAGCCAAGTCTGGTATAAATTAGTTCTGTAGTTTCTAATTGACCCCTGTAGCCATATTTAGACTTGCCCATTTCAAAGAATGGTTAAGCCCAATGTCAAACTTCAGGAATGTACAATATAGAATTCAAATTTTACATAAATATTAAATTCAATTTTAACTTATTTAATTTATCAATTTGGGTGATTGATAGGTTAAATAGTTTACAATGGATGGACAACGGATACCATGTGATGGCAAAAACTCACTTGGACTTGTGGTACTTGTACCTGTTGTACAGGTACGTTAATGATATACATATCAATTAGCAGCATGTTATCCTGGTACTTTAGAAATGTTATTAAACAAGAAATGATGTTCTTTCCTAATCTGACCTATCTTTTGATTCATTTATATTCAATTTGAGGTGTGATATCAATTAGCAGTACAGGATTCTTTAATTTGGAAATGTCATAAGCCTTAAAATGAAAATCTCTGATGATTAAAGTGTAACTATCTAAACCATGTATTGGTTGTGAAAGCAAATGGTCCTACAGTGAATCCCCAAAACAAAGATCCCCCACCCTTTTAGGGAAGCCCCTCAATGTCCCTACAATGCCCACTGTCTGAAGTGTAACCATTAAATTTAGAAAATATACTACCCCTCCTTGAAAAACCAAATGGAACTATTTTGAAACTTTCAGGCACAAACAAAACCAGATGCACAACTACATTTTGTAAATATATAAATCTTAAACATCGTTTTTAAGTTTTTGAATGTTTCAAAAACAATAAATGAGAAATGTTTCAGGCAAGTTTATCTTTGGAAGAAAGAAAGAAAGTACATGTATATGAAACAGTACAAAAATAAGAACTCCCATACTTTTTATTTCAGACACTTTTAAAGTAACATACCTTTAGATCCTCCCTATTATGTAATTCTTTATATGGTTCACAAGGACTGTATTCTGAGACATCAAGGCAGAGGCCTATCTGTAACTGACACAGTCCGTTTTTCATTTCAGTTGCCATAACAACTAAATCAATGTATATTTCTGTTATTTTATCACACAGCAATTGAGTTCTTACGAAAAACAAACACACGTGTATTGCAACTCTTTTTAAAAGAGAGTAAAATTTTCAGCAATCAGCTAAAACATTAAATCCATAATGATTTCCGTATTTGTATTATAAGAGCTAACTTTTAATGATCATAATCCTTTGTTTATCTTTGAATACTTTATCCAAATTTTGTGATCCTGTTATTTTTACGTTATTAATTACGACAATGATTTTCTTTACAAATCCTGGATTAAATGAACATTACTTTAACTCTGTGGATCTCATTCTTGACGTCAATGAAAACTTTTGAACTTGATTCCAAGTCTTCCTTTATATACATCTAACTATGCATAATTCATGACCCAGTGAATTCACTTTATATATACATAGTATATATGTATATATCTTTATAAGTAGGACTACCATTAAACCTACCCTTCATTCATATACTAATTCAACATCCCAATTAGATGTAAAAAGCGATATCTTTTAAATCAATATTTTATTAGGATGGGTATTCAAGAGCTGATCAAATTTGAAATATATTGCATTCAAACATTTAACCTTTGTACAATATACTTTAGAATACTAATAGTATGCATATTAAAACTGGCGACAAAAACATTAGCTCTGTGAGTGGTTCGGAACAATATGTGTTAACTTAAGATATAGTAACTACAGAAATCAAATAAATATCTGAGTATTCTAAAGAACTCAAATCTAAAGAACATGTGGACTAAATCGTCCAGGTATACAAATTGTTGTTTACACAGAATAAACCTTGTTGATATAGTATATAGAATTTGACTTGTTTACAGTGAAAACATATTGTTTCAAATTTCCGTATTTTGATTTCTTTCCTCCCCCTTTTTTTTACTATAGTTAAATAGAACTTTGTTTGAAAATTCATCCTTAAAAATTAATTTCACACTTTAAACCGCCTTTTTATGAAGAATAAAAATGCTAACAATTTTGTAATATATGTAACCTCTTTTGACAGACCACACTTTTGACTGCCAGTGAAATGTTGTCCCTCAAGACAGGTGCCATGGTCTCTCAAGAAAGATTTTATTTAAAAGAATATTTAACCAAATGGTTTTCATAATGTGGTGTTTCAAGACAGGTGGTCATTTGTGAGAGTGGTCTTTTAAGACAAGTGGTCATTCATGAGAGTGGTCTTTAAGACAGGTGGTCATTTATGAGTGGTCTTTAAGACAGGTGGTCATTTATGAGAGTGGTCTTTAAGACAGGTGGTCATTTATGAGAGTGGTCTTTAAGACAGGTGGTCTAACATGAGAGTGGTCATTGAAGACAGGTGGTCTAACATGAGATTGGTCCTTTAAGACAGGTGGTCTAACATGAGAGTGGTCATTGAAGACAGGTGGTCTAACATGAGATTGGTCCTTTAAGACAGGTGGTCTAACATGAGATTGGTCCTTTAAGACAGGTGGTCTAACATGAGAGTGGTCATTGAAGACAGGTGGTCTAACATGAGATTGGTCCTTTAAGACAGGTGGTCTTTCATAAGAATGGTCCTTCAAGACACATTTCACTGTATTCTTGGAGACATAATTTATGTAGGATAAAATATTGTTTGTGTTTTTATTTATATTCTTGTTTCAGATGATACTGTAGAATCAGAAAGTTAGGTATGATTAAAATTTCATTGTTTGAAAGTAAGAAATATTTGTAAACATTAAATTTTGTTGAGATAAAAAAGCCTGTTTGTAAAAGAACCTATTACTATTACGAGGTTTAATTTATGTAAAATTTTGTCATTGTTTAAATTTTGTTGATAAACGAAGACAACAAAATAAATGAAATTAAAACCACAACAAATATTTCTAATTCTACAATATCTTTTAGATAATGCATCATTTGAGATAATATATTGTTTTTGCCATACTCATGTCTGAGATAATATATTGTTTTTGTCATATTCATGTTTGAGACAATATATTTTGTCTTACTCAGATTTTAGAAAATATTTTGTTTTTGTCTTACTCATGTTTGAGATAATTTTTTTTTTTTTTTTTGCCATACTCATGTTTGAGACAATGTATTTTTTTTTCCGCCTCTTGTTGGAGGTAATATTTGTTTTTGTCATACTTATGTTTGAGATAATATTTTTTTTGTCTTAGTCATTTTTTAGACTATACCCAGGTATTGTCTTACTCATTTTGGAGATAATATATATTTTGTCTTACTCATTTTGGAAATAATACATTTCTTTGTCTTACTCAGAAATTTTTGTAGGTGTACAATTTTGTTGTGTTAAGAATAAAAATCAATTTTTGTTAACATTAAATATAGTTGAAATGAAATTTTACTGCGATATCTAACCAGCAAACATGTTCTATCTCTATTGATAAGTACTCGTGATGCTGTGTAATATTTCATTTATATCTATTTTTTGTGGTTTTATTTTCCATTAAAAAGAAATCCAAGATGCTCAGAACTACGTGAAACACAGTAAGTACAGTACAAAGGAAATTATTACCGTTGTGTACAATATGTAAATTTAATTATTGTTTAAAATTTTGTTTTTTTAATTGAATTTCATTGATAAATGAAAATAAATGAAAGAAACGAATTAAAGCCCCAACAACATTTTCTGATTCTACAACAATACTTTTTTGTCTTAACACAGTAGAATCTGCTACTGCTATGTGGTCTTACGAGAAATGTGATCTCTAAATTTAAAGTATCATTTAATCATATATATATGTGTGTATATATATATATATATATATATATATATATATATATATATATATATATATATATATATATATATATATATATATATATATATATATATATATATGTATATATATATATATATATACCGTATATATATACACATGTATATATAGTAAAACCTGTTTTAGTGACCACCTGTGTATAAAGGCCACATGGTTACACACAAAGATCATTTTTTGCTGTTTCCAATAGTATCAATTGTGTACAAATCAACGTCTATATTCTATATAAAGACCAACCCCCTATAAAGACCAGTTTTCTTGTGTCCTTCAGGAGATGGTTATATATACAAGTTTCACTATAATACACACACATACATACACACAGTTAAACCTCTTTATAATACCCGCCCCCATTTCATTTGTCATCTCGCTTAATGCCATTAATTTTGAAAGTCCACTTTTCCTATTATTCCTATGCATGTTATTTCATTTAAGGTCCTCCACATACGCCCTAATAACCCCTTTACAATGCTAGATTTTGTTTGCACAATGGTGGCAGTATAATGACGTTT
Organism: Atrina japonica; assembly: GCA_030159075.1. NCBI lineage: Eukaryota > Metazoa > Mollusca > Bivalvia > Pterioida > Pinnidae > Atrina > Atrina japonica. The sequence goes on from BROG01000077.1 coordinate 1,568,304, forward strand.
TACTGTGTGTGTGTATATGTATGTATGTATATATATATATATATTTATATATATATATATATATATATATATATATATATATATATATATATATATATATATATATATATATATATATATATATATATCTCAAATGATTTCAAAAGTCTCATCTGGAAAACATAACATATGTTCAGTATTAGGTGATAAGTCACTACTGACTGTCTCAGATATTTTTGTATTTTTGTATTTTTGTAAATGTATGGCGCTATCAAGGCGTAGCCTTCCGACCTTTCATCAGACTCTCCAACCCCAGGTCAACAATAAATATCAGACCATAATCTCTACAGAAGTATAGCTTTATAACTAATATCTTCACTACGTAACAAGATCATTTTCTCAAAGTTAACATTATAATAACACAGATTTTAATAGAGTATAACTAGGTAGAAACTTAATTCTACCTTGGCAAATTTCATCAAAACATTCACATGGGGTATGAAATGGTAAAAATGAGATGAGAGCATTTCTAATCCATCACAGGCCATTTTACGCATGCAAGCTGTTATACAAAGGATTAAATAGATCTTACTTTAACGCAGATCTTTACAGCTATCATTCCAAGGTTGATCCCAAGTCACTTGAAATGACGACTTTAATAGATTTATGGCATATATCTATGCATCATTTAAGCTCTACATACTGACATTTTTAAAAAACGTGATCGCACAAACAATTACAAAGATATAGAATGAAAAAAAATTCTCCTTATCAATGATTCTATCAGTGACCAAAAAATGAATACTCATGTTTATGAACCTTTATACCAATGACAAAATATTACGTTGTTGGAAATTATTTAAAAATGAAAAAAAAAAGTAGAAAAGAATGACAACAAAGCAGCCTTTAATAGAGATATGTAATGTGCATGTAAGAACTGCAGTTCAAGGTAAACTGCTGGTAGTCAAGATTAGATGTACATGTTAATGCCGATATATATATATTACATGCCTGACTTATTATCCCGAGAGAAACATGTTGATAGCAACATCATTTAATGATCAATATTATAACCTTTTCTTACATGTACATGTAAATACAGAATGACGCCAACACAGAATCACTGTTATAACATTAGGTCTGTTTACGATAATAATTTACAATCCAAATACTACTAGCCATATAGAATACAACAAACTTAAAGGGGCATTACCTGTGGTTTTTCCCATTTTTACTGCTTCAATTGATATACCATAACAAAAAAGAGATAAACATGGGCATAAATTCTTAAATTCTTATATATTATGACAAAATGGCTTCAGAAACCCAGGTTTGGCACTTTTCACTTGCATTTGATACTATTTGTATATAAATATGACACTGAACCTTTGACCTTATTTTCACAACATTTATAGGAATATAAGATTTTGTGTATAGCTATTGTTTGTTATTATACAGCAATGTACAAGTAGTAAAATTGGAAAAAATCAAAAAATTTCTTTTGATAAACACAGTTAATGCCCCTTTAAAGAAACTAGAACTGTACTGATTCCCTGCTCGTTAATATTTTTGGCAATTACATGACAAGTTGAACGACCTTTGCTAATTTTTCATCCCTTTATGACAGAAAATATATTCATTTCACCCTAAATCAGAATAGTATTCTATGTTGCTATTATTCATGACCTTGTGGCACTGTTCTGGCACTATTTTGTCATAATGTTAGTCTGTTCTGGCACTATTTTGTCATAATCTTGTAACACTACTCTGGCACTATTTTATGGTACTATTTTGGTGCTATTATTCATGACCTTGTGGCACTGTTCTGGCACTATTTTGTCACAATCCTGTAACACTACTCTGACACTATTTTATGATACTATTTTGGTGCTATTATCCATGACCTTGTGGCACTGTTCTGGCACTATTTTGTCATAATCTTGTAACACTACTCTGGCACTATTTTATGGTACTATTTTGATGATATTATTCATGACCTTGTGACAATTTTATGATACAATTTTGTCACAATCTTGTAACATTACTCTAGTACTATTTTATGGTACTATTTTGTCACAATCTTGTAACATTACTCTAGCACTATTTTATGGTACTATTTTGTCACAATCTTGTAACATTACTCTAGCACTATTTTATGGTACTATTTTGTCACAATCTTGTAACACTACTCTAGCACTATTTTATGGTACTATTTTGGTGCTACATGTATTATTCATGACCTTGTCGCACTGTTCTGAAACAATTTTGTCACAATCTTGTAACACTACTCTAGCACTATTTTATGGTACTATTTTGGTGCTACATGTATTATTCATGACCTTGTGGCACTGTTCTGGCACTATTTTGTCACAATCTCATAACACTACTCTGGCACCATTTTGGTGCTATTCTGTCATGATCTTGTAGCATCATACTGGTACTACTTTTCTGTCACAGCAATATGGCAATATACTCATTTTATTCTGTTTGCATACCATGAAGAAGCAAGTTTAAATGACATGTAGCAAACATCTGTAACATTAATTAACACTAAAAAAGAATGGTTTCATTGTCACATGACTACATACATCTGTATTTATGTTGATGTACAAATAGTTGTACTACCAATGTTGATAATCATATAATTACCATGTTAATTTTATCAGCAAGTTCCTTCAGTCAATTCATTCCAAGTTCACCGATTCATTTTGTTTATGTTTTATTGCTGCTTTATATCTAACCAATGATTTTTAACTTATATGCAGATGTCACCAGCTTTAGGTGAAGTGCCACAAATTTTGATCTGTGATATGGACGGATACAAAATGCATTAACACTGGTCTTTAGTGGATAGTCTCATCCGAAAGACCACTGACTTTTACTTTGTATGCTAAATGCTTGGTGAGGGAACAGTCCTTATCGTTCTGATAATGCTGCCCGGACTCAGGGTCACTATTCTAGCACTATAATTGAGTGAATGTTGCCATTAAAAAGTCATTATTCTAGCACTGACCTTCTGATAATGTTGCCACATCGGTCAGTATTCTAGCACTATCTGTCTGATATTGTTGCCACATCGGTCACTATTCTAGCACTATCCGTCTGATATTGTTGCCACATTGGTCACTATTCTAGCACTATCCATCTGATAATATTGCCATAGCCGTCACTATTCTAGTACTATCCTTCTGATAATGTTGCCACTAGGGTCACTATTCTAGCATGATCTGTCTGATAATGTTGCCACATTGGTCACTATTCTAGCACTATTCTGATAATGTTGCCACTAGGGTCACTATTCTAGCCTTATCGTTCACTATTCTAGTACTATCCTTCTGATAATGTTGCCACTAGGGTCACTATTCTAGCATGATCCATCTGATAATGTTGCCACACTTTCTAGGTCATCTATAATGTAGCACTATTCTGATAATATTCTGTTGCCACTATTCTAGGGTCACTATTCTAGTACTTATCGTTCACTATGCCTAGTACTATCCTTCTGATAATGCTGCCATTAGGGTCACTATTCTAGCACTATCTGTCTGATAATGTTGCCACATCGATCACTATTCTAGCCTTTTTCACTTTCTAGTTCTGATAATGCTGCCATTAGGGTCACTATTCTAGCACTATCTGTCTGATAACGTTGCCACATCGGTCACTATTCTAGCACTATCCTTCTGATATATTACCACTAGGGTCACAAAACTGCAGTGTTGTTCTAACAATGTTAGCACTAAAATCTCTACCCTATGCAATTCTGTCCCTATTGTTCTGGCAGTTTGATGTGTTGTGATATTGTAGCATATTTTCATTGCAATATTGCATCACTTAAATGCTTTTGTAAAAGCTTTCCAAAGCAGTTTGTTTTATCTTTTTTTTAACTAAATACTTAAACATTGTAGGTTTTAAGCAACTTCAGTTTATATCTCAAAAATATGCATAAGGTGAAACAAGTTTTCTGTGCTAAGTATCAAAATATCAAACAAACAACACTGCTTATCTTAAATTTACGTGATAAGGTAAATACAATCATGGTAAATCTTGTGAACCAAAGTAAGTCAATTACCTGTTGACCTCTCAAATCATGGTGACTAGGGATAATAACTTTTGTATTAGAAGCAAAAAGTTATTAATTATCACTTTCATGTTTGCTGACAAAGCAGCCAGTATATGTTGTTCTCTAAACTTTAACAGGACAAAAAGGGTCACTCACCAAGGATAAAAAGTTTCAACGAAAAGTTTTGTTGACTCAAACTCAAAAGGTGAGAAAAAAATATATTGCAGTTATCTCCCTTGAAATTCAATATAAAATTCCTCTACATACACCTATATACAGACAAATAAATACTACAGAATCAGAAAATAATGTGGGGGCTTAAAATTTATGTTTTAAAAATAGAACAAATTCATTGACATTAAATTGTGTTGAAAAACATATTTAAAAAGGAATCCAATTCTATTATATACACTAAGTATAATTTATGTAAAAGTTTGTTATGTTTTTACTGGTAATTTCATTGTTACATCATATAAAATAAAATAACTGAAATTAAAACAGTAATGAAATTTTTATTCTACAGTATATACATATATGTCATTCATTTATAGATACAAGATGGGATGGAGTGGACGGAAGATAAATGGATAGCAGGATAGGTAGATAGTTAAATATTAAAGTAGGTAGATGAATAGATAGATGCAAAATGATTGATAGACAAAATGGAGACAAAAATACAGATAGACAAAGACAGAGAGACAGACAAAGAGATAGACAGCTAGATAGATAGATAAAATAGATAGTTAGATAGACAGAAACAGACAGATAGACAAATATAGATATATAGACAAATACATTAGATAGCTAGATAGACAGAGACAGACTGACAGACAGATAGACAAATAAATAAATAGATAGATAGATAGACAGGCAGACAGACAGACAGACAGATAGATAGATAGATAAATATATTAGAAGGTTTGATAGACAGACAGACATAGACAGATATAGATACATAGACAAATATATAAGATAGTTAGATAGACAGAGACAGACAGATAGACAGATATAGATACATAAACAAATACATTAGAAAGCTAGATAGACAGAGACAGACAGATAGACAGATATAGATACATAGACAAATACATAAGATAGTTAGATAGACAGAGACAGACAGATAGACAGATATAGATACATAGACAAATATATTAAATAGTTAGATGGACAGAGACAGACAGATAGACAGATATAGATACATAGACAAATACATAAGATAGTTAGATGGACAGAGACAGACAGATAGACAGATATAGATACATAGACAAATACATAAGATAGTTAGATGGACAGAGACAGACAGATAGACAGATATAGATACATAGACAAATACATTAGAAAGTTAGATAGACAGAGCCAGACTGACAGACAGATAGACAAATAAATAAATAGATAGACAGATAAATAGACAGACAGACAGATAGACAGACAGATTAGATAGATAAATACATTAGAAGGTTTGATAGACAGACAGACAGACAGATAGACACCTAGATAGATAGATACATTAGATAGACAGACAGACAGACAGAGAGACAGATGGACAGCTAAATAGATAGATAGACAGACAGATAGAGAGACAGACAGACAGACAGACAAACAGACAGACAGACAGATAGATAGATAGATAGATAGATAGATAGATAGATAGATAGACAGAGACAGACAGACAGACAGACAGACAGATAGATAGATAGAGGTCGATACAAACATGTATATTGATACATACACAGACAGATAGACAGACAGACACAGACAGATAGACAGACAGACAGACAAACAGATAGACAGACAGTATGACAATATATTTGACCGACTTTTAAGATCAAATCTATCAATTCTGGTTTGATTATCAATTTATAATTTCAACATATGTTATGAGGTGAAGTGATTTGAGAAGAAATCACATGTTTTGTAAATGTAATAAAGTAAACCTCCTAGATAAGCCATGATACAAGTCAATGACAGGTCATTTATAAACAACCCCAAGTGTTTAAGAGCTAGCTAGAAACCATGGTAAACAAAATAAACTGCTGGTACATATTTTAATGACTTGAAGTCAAAATTAAAAATATTTATCTGACAAATTCAATAATGTTTTAGAATAACTCTGATCCTGCTACAAACACACATACAATGATACACACAAATAATTCACACACACACACACAAACATGCATCCACACACACACACACAATTCCTACATTAATTCACACAAAATGCCTACACACATGCACAACCCATACACACACACACATATGCACCACATAATCTCTACAAACACAGCCCCAACCAACCCCACTCACACATACATAACCCCTTTTCGCCAAACACCCATCCACATACACCACTTTTAAAAAAAAAAGTGAAGAAAAATTCCTAATTACTCACCGACGATCCCATTCAAAACACTACAGTGAAAATATAAGCACATATGTAATGGCAATGCCAAGGTGTAACTTAAAGGTGCATTTATAGTCGTCACAAGTTAGAATTATGGAGGCCTTGAACAGAATCAATATCAATTCATACAATGGATGTATAAAATTTTACTACACAATGCGAGCTAAGACAATTTTACGTGTTCCGTATTTGGTGTTGTTTAACTAGCGATAAAAACCAGGTAATCAAAGTAATTGAGTGCAGGCAATTTGCTGAAATGATACGATAATGAGTGGTCCTGACGTCATTCCATTGCATCCCAGTCTACGGAAAAAGATAAAGATACTTGAACCATATCTACGTGACAACGTGAAGCTTAAACATAATACATGCAGCAAATTATTTAATGGGGTGGAGATAGGCAGATTTAAACACGTAAATATTTGCAGTTCCTCAATTTGGAGACTTTATACTACCATAGTCAGAGTTTATGCAACCACAGTGTCACTTTATGGTCTCTAAATGTTTGTATGATACAGCGTTTCAAAACTGTTAATATCCCAATAACACTTGTTGGTGATAATTACTTTCCTCTCATGCATACATATCTCAAATATCATGACCGATGTTTACGATTGTGTGTACATGTACCTGCATGCAGATCTATATATGTACATGTATTGTTGTATCTCTTTATTAGACACATCCCATAATAAGACATTGACTGATAATTTGTAAAAACAAAAAACAATTTTTATATTGAACTTTATGCACTGCAGACTGTGTACTCATAGATATCAATGTATTTTCCAAGGACTGCATTACAATGTAGCAGTACATTTGTGTATGCTACATATTTTTATTGTAGATAGATAGATAGATAGATAGATAGACAGATAGTTAGACAGACAGACAGACAGACAGAAAGATAGAGAACCAGATGTTTGTTTTTAATGATGTTTTATGCCACACTCAATAAGTTTTCAGTATGTTATGGTGGTGGCTATTTTTAGTGGTGTTGCAGGAGAGAGTCCAGTTACAATGTACCTAAGAAGAGATCACTGACATTTTTCAAGTAAACTGGCAAACTTTCTCACAAAATTGGCTTAGGTTCAACTGTACTCAAACCTGTTCTTACCAGAAGTGGCCACAGAGGCCACCCAAGGATGGATGGATGTAGAGAGAAAGAGAGACAGATACATGTACATGTAGATAGATCATACATACATTTGGATAGATGATAAATAGACAGATCAATATAGATAGATAGATTAGATAGATAGATAGATAGATAGATAGATAGATAGATAGATAGATAAATAGATAGATAGATAAATAGATAGATAGATAAATAGATAGATAGATAAATAGATAGACAGACAGACAGACAGATAGATAGATAGATATAGACAGACAGACAGAATCACTAACTCATATAATCTACATTAAATTTACATTATGTATGATTATAACTAAAAGGATTTTACAAGTTCTTAAGAGAATGATATAGCACATATTTTCAACTTGGAGTGAAAGGGATTATACATGTTATGACGTATTCCAATATTTACTTATATTCACTTACATATTTTCTTTGCTTCTGATAAAAACAGACATATCATATTCACAAATGATATGCTTTACAAATTAGGACAAAGAACACTAAATTGAAGGAAGATTTATAAGCTGCAATAAATTCCACTTCACATTTCAGTTTAAACTCCAGGTTATGTAAGAAGGCAATGTTGATAGTGACATGTATACATGTACCCATACTTGCAGTGTTTGTATGTTTGTCTTCCAAAACTTGCAAGTAGTTGATGAGAAACTGAAGTAGGTCAACTGTATATAACCCATTAAACACCTCAGCCATGTTTTTACATTAAATATTACAGAGGGTAGGTGAACAAATACAATCTAAACAAGGTAAATGTGAGACCTGAAATGTACAAGTGCAATATACTGTATAAATGTGGAAATTTATCTAAGGAAGTCATTTATACTAAAGTATTTCATGTAAATTAACCCCCACCCCCTCATTTGTGGTAGAGTCCTTGGTTCAAAACTGTAGGGTCGCAGGTTCAAGCCTCAGAAGAGACAACCGACTTTTCCTATCCTTCGGATGCAACAGTAAAACCAAGATCCCAAATTATTGCCAAAGAAGGTGTCGGCATGTTAAAGAACCCTCACTGCTCAATGACCCTAAGCGCCAAGTATAGGCCAAAATTTTAAGCCCTTCACTGGCATTTGATGACATCTCCATATGAGTGAAAGACTCTTAGTGGGATGTTAACAAAAGCACAACAAGTGGTCTCTTCTCGGTTAAATTATAACCAAAATCTCTCCTTCACCATTAAAAGCTGGCCACCAACATATAACTGAAAAAATTGTTGAGTGTGGCCACTAAAACAACATTCAAACAAACAACATGTGATAATATTGTAATTGCTCAGTATAATTCCATGTATTTTATTCTATACTGCCTTTTATCGATGCAATGGTCTTTGGATAAATGGAGATGACACTATGCTATAGGTGAAATGACACAAACTTTTATCTTTACCATTGACCTTAGCCAAAAGTAGTGAGCAGCGGTTTCCCTAGAGTTAAATTTTAGGGAGTCCCTTAGAATCACAAGATAAAGATTTGCGAGTCCCAAGAAAAATTTGTGAGTCCCACAAAGTTATACAGAGTTATAATGGTTCCTCAGGGACACCGTTTTATTCATTTTGAGTGATCAAAAAATATTTTAGGTGTCAGAAACTCAGAAAACGTGTATATGGAAAAACCATGAGTGAGAATTCTTAGCGGTGTTATGCCTACCACAACATGTGACTTCTGTTTTTAATTTCATTTCAAACACCCCTGTTTTACCCATCTACCCACGACAATAATTGACTCTACTGAAAATTAATTACACAGACCAGTCCATATGTGTCTTTAGGGATGTACAAGCTTTTAAAAGGAGGATGGGCCTACTTTGTAAAATGTTTTGAACATCAAGCATTTTAATATGAAATCTTTCACCTCTATTCAGCACAAGGTTAAATCCAGTTGGAACTTAAGCTGATTATATGAGGAAATTTGCCAGTTTGCTAAATGCAGATGGAGTTGACCACTTACGGTCAATCCTTTACTGGGATCAAAATATCATATGGCACAAGGTTTTCTCTTCTACCCTCTGAGAGTAGCTCAAATGGTAAAGCACCAATCTTCAACATGAAGGTCCTTGGCATGATCCCTGGTCATGCCAGATTTTCAGAGGTGTCTCTATGCCTAAATGGAGAGCAAATGGCCTGGGATGTGCAGTTTGATTACCTTCCTCTGATTGTACATGTGTAGTGGAACTTAAAAAGCTGTTGGAAAGACGGACCACTCAAGCAAGAACATAAAACACAAACATTAAACATCTCTCTCTGCCTAACAGGGAAGAGTGGCAAAGGCTTTAAGAAGTCAAGCCACTCGTTATATTGAGCCAAAGCAAGCAAGCATGACATAAAGAAAAGTTCTTCATAGTGGTGAAGTCGTTGAACATTCACCTGGCAAGAAGAGGGATCCAGGTTCAAATCAAGATCAAGAATATTTAATATCAGAAGTTATTGCTCATGGAGTGTCAAATACCACATACATGTAGACCACATGCTCAACATACAAATTAGGAGACCAAAGTATTTAAGATGAGATTCCAAACCCAGGGGCTTAATTTTACTAAAGTTGTAACTTAATGTGTAGACCTAAATGTAGACTCACTGATAATTTGCGTCTAAAATGAGCTTCAATATAGGTCATATCTTTCTTCCCATGTATAAACTTTCGAGTCAATGTCTACCCTAAAGTACTACTAGCATCATACATAACTATGTGTATGTTACCATATAAGTGCATGTTTATGACCTATAGTAAAACTTGAACTACACACAGGTAAATAAAATCATAACTTCATATAAGTCAATAGTTACTTCTATGTTTACGGGCAAATTTATGACCTTTTGTGAAACTGGCGTAAAGCCTGTGACACAGATGGCTTTTTGTTTGTTTGATCATTGATTTACATCCAGTCAAGAATTTTTCACTTATATTGAGATGTCATCAGCTTTAGGTGAAGTGCTACAAATTTTCATCTGTGCTATGGACTGATGCCAATGCAATGAGGGTTTTTTGACATGTTATGCCTGATGTGTCACAGAATCTTGGCTTTAAGTATCATATAAAAGAGCTGTGACCTTTCACTTCATATGATGAGAGTTTGCCAAAGGAACATTCACTACCATTTTCAAAAAGTTCATAGTATGACCAAGTACCAGGGATCAAATCTGATGTAATCTGGTTGTAAATTACATTAAGCCCCCCTGCAAGTGCAGAATTGGTCTGTAGTCCCATTGACTCATTCCCCAATATATCAGCAAGTGACCACAGCCTTTCAAATCTACAGACCACAACAGACTGGTCTAAGGCCATAGAAAAGAGCATTCCATTCAGAAACCTAGGGATGAAGGACTAAGCATACTGTAACCTTGGCTACCGTACCTCTGAGTCATGAATTAATTTTACCTTTTGTGGGCTGCAGGCTAGATGTGGTCTGAAGCCTGTTTTAACCTATTCAAATATAAAAGTGACCATACTTCTATTCATTTAGTGTGCTTGGCTAACCAGAAGTGATCAACTGTGTACACATGTGGTCAAGCGTGAGATTACCATACTGGTCAATTTGAGCCATACGCATATCTATAACAACATTAAATGATTGTACACAACAACTAATCCAGGAAGAAATCAAACATGTTTATACTATTGTTTTATGTCCCATCAGGAATTTTTCACCTATATGGAAAGTTCACCAACTTTAAGTGCAGTGTCAGACATTTTGAACTGTACTATGGACTGACCCCAACGTTAGGATTATTTTCATGCCACGCCTTCAATGACATGGGACCTCAATTTTGAAGTCTCATCTGAAGGACAAATGGAACTCCAACTGCCAATGAACAGGACTTGATGAAAGAACAGTATAGACTGTCTTAAGTGATTTTCAAAGGGATTTGTCAATTTTGGTCAAATAAGACAAGGAGTCACTTAACACAGGCTAGAATCTATGTTGTGACCAAGTTTAATTGTTTGCATGTATAGTACACAAATGTACATTAAATAACATACAGTAACATCTGTCTTGAGAGACCGATTATTCTGCCATTTAAATTTGGACTCTCAAAACAGGTGGTTCCTAAAAGGAGGTTTTATTTACAATGAAATTTATGTGAGTGACTTTCAAAATGTGAACTCAAATGACAGGTGGTCTTTCATGACAGTGGTCTCTCAAGACAGATTGTAACATAAAATTTATCTTGAAGGTCTCAATGGTAATATAAGTAAATTACAAATGTATATGTTCTGTATCAGAGTTATTTCTTTATGAAAATAACTGTCCAGATAATTTTGCTCAAGATTAATTGTTGTTTAAGGGTCATGACTTGGATCATCTCATTGTCACCTAAACTCAATCACCCCTTAAGACACATTTGGACTGGTCCGAGTCATTGATTTACAGACGTGTCCATGTTTTTTCAGGGATTGATGAGTTAATACAGACCTTTGCTTAGATAAGGACTGTATAATCATGGTCATCTGTCAGGTAAGGTCGGGAGTCACTTATATGGGGAATTCTGATGGATTGACCTTAAATACAGTCACATAAGACAGGGAGTCACTTAATGCTTGTATAATAATTTATATTTATATATATATATATATAAGGACAAAATTGTACCTACCATAAGTGGCATTTTTCCAGTGGGAATTTGTAGGTATATCCTATAAACAGACTTGGTGGTTAGTCATCCCAAAATACAACTAATTTACATATACATAGAATCTCTAATCAAAATGTTAGATCAATAGATCTCCTTGTCCGCAATCAACTGTTTACAGGTACAAATCATTGTCGTAGACAGTCTATTCTCACCTTTGTTAATTAAATGAGAAATATCAATAATATGACTATCTTTGCTCCAACGTCACACACAAAGTCGTCACACACAAAGTCGTCTACAATAAGTAGAATAGTTGACAAATTAACTGAATCTATTCATTAATAACATTTCCACACTTCAGAAATCAGGATAGAAACAACGGTAATCGGCATTTGAAAAGAGCACCACCATGGCACATTGTTCAAATTATGAATTCTGGTCTTTTAATTATTCAATCTTTCCTTTCAAAATTGACAATTTGGTTTAAGTCCATTCCATAAATATGTTTTCACACTTTTCAGATTGGTATGAATGTACTTAGAAATAAACCTTTTCAATTTGGACATAAACAATTTTAAAATATAAATATTATTTATTTATATATATATATATATATATATATATATATATGTGCACCATTTAAGAACTAGTACGATTTACCAATGTCCTGATCTACAAGAGTACATGTATTGTACCTTGCATTTAAATCACTCCAAATTTCAATCAGCACCGGGGCTGGCATATATCCACTAAATAGATCTTGACACAATCTCAGTTATATATTCTGCACAGTTTCCAATTAAAATGCAAATGGAAATTTTAACGGTTTCACTAAATATCTGAGCTAAACATTTCTCCAAATTATAAGAATTATTTTCCATACCTTGCTTTCTTATCCTGTGTTACAAGGTTGGTATAGAGCGTCACGAAAAGTTGATCAAATACACACCAAAAAAAATGAAATATGCAGGTTAACTGGTATAAATTCAGAGGTTTCCAAAATTTATATATAGGTTTGTGCAGCTAGCCAATTTCTAATTGTTGGAAATTTAATACAGTTGGCATTAACTACTCATATGTACATTATAATCCACATAGATTCCTCATGCATAATGTAATCCACATGAAATTCACATATATATGCACATGTATAAAGATCCAAAAATAACATAATATTTCTACAGTTTATCCTATTATAATTTGAAGTACTAAATGACATTGTGTTGCCTTAAATAAACATCCCGAGACCTTATAAACAAGTTACAATATGTCAGGTATGACATCTCAAATATCATCATTCTTTTTAACTACTTGTAGAATATTAAGAGAAATGGCAGACATTAGCTGGTGAAATATCATGGTAAAATGCTGATAGATGAAATAAGGTGAACATGGGTGAGGTAAGCCAAGTATTAAATCATTCCATTATTATCAACCGATTTTAACAGACAGGGATAGATAAAAACCCAACTCCGTTAACTTACTGATAAAGACATATACTGTGTTAAGGCTGTATTTTTACCTATAACTTTTGTAAATGGTCGAGTCACTAGCTCTTTCCTTAACCTATTTCTTGGCTGATCAAGATATAAAATGTCGAAACACAGACAACATGATCCCTGATTTGGTACTCCTAAAAGGTCAAGTACTTTGATGGAAACTTGAATGTTTATGATTTGAAAAGCTGTGTGTTTATTTTGAGTGCAATTATTCTTGCTGATAAGTCTACAAAGGAAAATACAGGAAATATTTACATGTATGACATTGACTGGAGATCAGAACAAACAGGTGGTCATAACTTACAGGTGGTAATAATATATAGGTGGTTATAACATAAAGGTAATCATGGTATACAAGTGGTCTTAAAATACAGGTGGTCTTAACCATATTACATGTGATCATAACATACAGGTTGTCATAATATTCAAGTGGTCATAACATACAGGTGGTCATAACTTACACAGAGTCATAACATACTGGTGGTCATAATATACAAGTGGTCATAACATACAGGTGTTTATAACTTACAGGGGATCATAGCATACTGTTGGTCATAACATAGAGGTGATCATAACATACATGTTGTCTTAACATACAGGTGGTCATAACATACAGGTGGTTATAACATACAGGTGGTTATAACATACAGGTGGTCATAACAAATAGGTGGTCATAATGTATAAATTGTCTTAACATACAAGTGGTAAAAAAGTATAGGTGTTCATAACATACAGGTGGTCATAATATGCAGGTGGTCACAACATACAAGTGGTCAAAACATACAGGTGGTCATAACATACTGGTGGTCATGATATACAGATGGACTTAACATACAGGTGGTCAAAATATGCAAGTAGTCATAACATACAGGTGGTCATAGCATACAGTTGGTCTTAACATACAGGTGACAATATATCCAGGAAGAGACGATCAGCCTTCAGCAAGTAAATTAGCAAACTATCACACAAAACCAGCTAAGGTTCCTGCTGGACGCAAACCAGGTGAGACTACCTTCATAGTTAAAAGTTAAGTACTCTAATCACTTGCCCATGGAGGCCCCGAAATCTGTTTGCTCATGGATGTCCCCAAAATCTTTTTGCCCACAGAGGCCCCTAAATCTTTTTGTTCACAGAGTCCCCAAATCTTTTTAACAAGTTCACAAATAAACAATGAACACTAATCAAATATAATGCAGAAAGGGGACACAACTCCATACAAATATGGTAAATTTTATCATTTAACATTTGTTTCTCCCTTTTGGTCCAAAACCTCAGAATATATGTCTGCCAATTTTATCAGACTATTTTTTCTTGGATGAAAGTACATACATATAATACTAAAAACAGGGAAAAAACAGAAATGAAGTACATGGGAAGTTGAATAAGACTTTTAATCTGGGACAAGATTTGTTTTTAACAAGTTAGCCACATGTTTATTCACATGCTATTTATAATAATATTTGAATGTGTTATTTCATTTCTAAATATACAAAAAAAAAAAGAAGTTCGGAGCCTATTTGCACACAGAGCCAGTCTTTAAACATTTAGAACTACAATCTATTTTTTGTATGTTATATATAGGAAACAAATCCTATGTCTTGAGAGATTTAATAACATTCAGCCATCATGAATATCTCTTCAGTATTTCATATCTGTTTAAACGATTTTACACTGCAAAAATTGGTCTTATCTACATCTATTTCAATCAAAATATTTGGCCAACAAATTCAATTTCTTCAAAAATACAAAATGCCTTTGTGTGCTTATCTCATCATGGGTTCCGAGTAATATAAACAGAAAATGGTTCAACTTTTAGATCTCTTTCAATATAATGTTTAAAACATATCTCCATATCATGTTAGAGATTTCTCCATTTTGTATATTGATCCCAAACCAATATTTTCGTACATATCGTATTGGAGCCAATAAGCGCACAGGGCACTACAAAAAATAGGAAAAAGGGGCTGAGTGCATATTGGGAGTCAATAATCAAACTGACATAAAACAGTTAATTCTTTATAAGGCAAGGTGGTCAAGTTGTTGTATTTATTGCCGAGGACTGGCGGCTAGAGTTGAACTTTTACTTATGTTTTTCTGGTCCACATCTCGTCTAATGGCTAAAAAAGATACTTGATGGTGTGTAAGAAATGTGATTAAATCTGAATTATAGGTGTAGGGGCCATTATTGGAACATGGGTGTTTATTGGGTCGTATACGGTAAATGTACAAGATATCATGTGATGTCTCAGTATTTGATGTGTTCAAATCAAAGATATTTTTTTGAAATAAATCAGAACCTGCCTTGAGAAACCACCCTTTCTGCCACTTGATTATGGTCTCTCAAGACAGGTGGTATCTCAGAAGAGGTTTAATTTACAGAAATATTTATATTTTAACCCCCTCCCCACTTTGAAGCTTAAAGATTTGTTATCATGTATTGTCGTTTCATAGCTTGCCAGGAATTTTTCACTTATATGGAGACGTCACCAGCTTTAGGTAAAATGCCAAAATTTTAACCTGTACTATATGGACTGATACCAACACAGTGAAGGTTCATTACTGTTTCATACCTGCCCTGACACCGGATCCCCGACATCGGGTCTCATCCAAATGACACCTACCTTCACATTGTATGCGTACTACTTGGCAAAGGAACTGTCACTACCACTTTTATTGTCTTTGGTATGACCCAGGACTGGGAATCAAACCCAGAAAATGGACTGGCCCAAATGTGACTTCTGGGGATGACATGTCAAACAAGATAAAGCATTGAAATGGGCATTTTTCAAGGGAGGCAATAGGAAATTTCAGGAAAGCAGACAAAATTATGGGGTGAAAAAATTCAAAAGTGGCACAAAACCAGACTTTAGTAGCATGAGTAAGTATGCCATCATGTGATCACTGTGATGGGAGCTACTTCAAAATTCAGTTGATAATTATAAATAAAACATGAGAATAACCTTACCTTTCACTATGGTAACCAAACACGTGAAATGGAAAAATGGAAAATCTAATATCTATATTTATAACCACTTCCCATGATATACCAGTAGTAGGAAAATTGCATATTTAATGTTCATACTCCATTATCATTTCAAATTTTCTTCTCTAGTTTTATCATAAAAATCTCCCTTTTTCAGTAATCTAAAAATAAGTACAAAAAAACATACCTTATTTCCCCAACCTCTATATACACGTAGCCTGCTGATCATTGCAAAACTCCTGGATACAATCATGAAAACCCCCCGACTAGTTTAAGTGATGATTTGGAGAAGATTCCTGTATCCTATGGCCAGAAGAGTTCACCTGTAGTTTGTTTGTATTTCATACATAATACTAGAAGTCTCAAGATAAATCAGAATCAAGTGTTGCTGTATTTGTAAAGAATTTGGAGTTGCGACTAAATATAGCAACAATTATGAAGATGTTCTAATAATAGCTACAAATAGCTCCAGAATTGGGATGATTAAACACAAGTTGTCTCTATTTTTATCTTAAGCCTCTTATAAGGTATTTAGTGATAACCATTTGATGTGTGTGGTTTGACAAGTCATTTAAACTTTGTTGACAATTAACAGTAGTACCTGCTTGAAGCCTAATTTTGGTACCGGTAACATACAATCATTATATAAAATTAGGGGGCTGAACCCTTAACTCCTGGGGTTATAAATTTTACAATCTAGGTTTTTGTTTGTCTGCTGTTTTAGGTCCTGTCAATAATTTTTCACTTATATTGAGATGTTTTGAGGTTTAGGTGAGGTGCCACAAATTTTTACCTACACTATGAACTGACACAAATGCCGTTGAGATTCTTTTACCTGCCGCAACATTTACTTTCTATGTCCAGTGTTTGGTGTTTAACCAAGTACATGTTCCTGGGTCATACTATAGACTTTTAAAAATAACTGTGGTTATTCCTTCACCAATCATTCAGCATACAAAGTCACGGATAAGACTTAAAACGGAGGTCTTGTGACATGGCAGGCAAGGCACATAAAAAACCTCATCACTTCGGTGTTAGTCAAAATTTATGTAGCTCTTCTCCTAAAACTGGTGCCCTCTCCATATAAGTCTTGGTGGAATATTAAAAAGAGTAAATAATTAAACAGAGTCTGTTTGATTAAGTATATGTCAAAACTTTCTTTAAGCTTGGCACCAATAAGTAGAGTTGACCTTGCTCAGTCGGTAGTGTGCTCAACTTTTGATCATGAGGACATGAGTTTGAGTCTAGACGTTGGCAGGTTGGTTACCTGTCCTTTGGATGAGACATTAAAAATCGAGGTCCCATATCGCAGTAGGTGTCAGCACATTAAAGAACCCTCACTGCTCATTGACCGTAAGTGTCGAGCATAGGCCAAAATTTGAAGCCCTTCATCAGCATTTGGTAACATGTCCATATGAGTGAAAGATTCTTGAGTGGGATGTTAAACAACAATAAACAAACAAACAAACCAATAAGTAAGTGTAACTTTGCTTTCAGATATAGTAAAATGGAGTCTTGTGAGCCCTTTCTTAACCTGGCCAAGTTTAAATTTCAGGTAACAAAACAAAACATTAGAATTAAACTTGCTAGAGTAATCATTCCTACTAATATCACCATACATAAGAGAGTATCCAATGAGGAATAAAATGTTTTTTCCTGTGCCGCAACATTAACCCAAAAGTGAGTAGAATCATCTGTATGATTCCAGTCCGCAATCATATGTGAATCGGACAATACTTTCAAATACTTTCTTGACATTTCCTGCTCTCACTAATCTAGATCAATAGACTCACAAGCTGAAGGTTCCGCATAAGGCTCCCAAAGTTGTGTGTGTATAAAGGTACTGTCAAGAGACTATAAAACTCTCTGGGATGCTAGTTTATTTTAATTTATCTATTTCGTGAGCAGTAGCATTTCATATACTTACATGTATGTGGAGAAGTAACCAAGTATAATTGATTAAATGCTATAAAGCTTGACCGATACTAGTGACCTCTGAGTGTCATTGGCCATGTCATATTTATGATAACAAGGAACATCTGTCCTCTATCAAAAGTCCAATTCAAAACTTTGTTCTTATTCTAAATACTGTAAAGGAAGTCACTATCTGCATATGGGGTCAACGTTCCACAACTAGGTCATAATGGACATGTCCGACATAAAGAAAAATTGATTTCAAGTGCACAACTAGACAGTTATTGACCTCTGAACCTGCAAAGATTACAGATGTAGTGATTAAATTCAACGAATGTACGAACTAAATGTTACTGCTATAAGACCACTATGACAGAAGACCATTTGTGTTATGAAACCTCAGTCATAAAAGACCATTTGTGTTATGAAACCTCAGTCATAAAAGACCAGTTCACCTTGTAAAAGATCACCTGCCACCTCTAAAAGAAGTTCACCTGCCATGTGATACCACTCTAAAAGAAGTTCACCTGTGATGACCACTCTTCACCTGCCATGTGTAAAAGAAGTTCACCTGCCTGTAAATAAAAGAAGTCCATGTGATACCACTCTAAAAGAAGTTCACCTGTCTTGTGGTACAGCTGAAAAACTGTTTTGTTTAACTACTATAAAAGAAGACCACCTAAAGAAGAAGTCCACCTGTCTTCTTACAAATGTGGTACCAACTGTCTTAAAAAAGCTTCACCTGTCTTGTGGTACCACTGTAACAGAAGTCCACCTGTCTTATTTAACTACTGTTAAAGACAACCTGTCTTGTTTAACTACTAAAAAGGAGTCCCTCTGTCTTGTTTGACCACTGTAAAAGAATATCACCTGTCTTATGGTACCACTGTAAAAGAAAATCACCTGTCTTGTAATACCACTATAAAGAAGACCACCTGTCTTGTGGTACCACTGTAACAGAAGTTCACCTGTCTTATTTAACTACTGTTAAAGATAACCTGTCTTGTTTAACTACTAAAAAGGAGTCCCTCTGTCTTGTTTGACCACTGTAAAAGAATACCACCTGTCTTGTGGTACCACTGTTAAAGAAAATCACCTGTCTTATTTAAAAACTATAAAAGAAGACCACCTGTCTTATGGTACCACTGCAAAAGAAGATTACCTGTCGTGTGATATCACTGAAAAAAGAAGGCCACCCCCAGTCTTGTTTGACAACTGTAAAAGAAGACCACTTTATGTGGTACCACTATAAAAGAAGTCCACCTGTCTTGTTTGACCACTGTAAAAAAATACAACCTGTCCTGTGGTTCTAGTGTAAAAGAAGTCCACCTGTCTTATGGTATCACTAAAAAAGAAGTCCACCTGTCTTGTGGTATCACTAAAAAAGAAGTCCATCTGTCTTGTGGTATCACTAAAAAAGAAGTCCATCTGTCTGTATTGTAAAAAAGGTCCATCACTTGTGGTATCACTAAAAAAGAAGTCCATCTGTCTTGTGGTATCATGTGAAGTCCATCACTTGTGTATCAAAAAAAGAAGTCCACCTGTCCACTAAAAAAGAAGTCCATCTGTCTTGTGGTATCACTAAAAAAGAAGTCTACCTGTCTTGTTTGACCACTTTAAAAAAATACAACCTGTCTTGTGGTTCTAGTGTAAAAGAAGTCCACCTGTCTTATGGTATCACTAAAAAAGAAGTCTACCTGTCTTGTTTTAAAAAGAAGTCACTGTGGTAAACTAAAAAAGAGTCCACCTGTTGTCTACCACTGTCTACCACTAAAAAAGAAGTCCACCTGTCTTGTGGTACCTGTCTTGTTTGACCACTAAAAAAGAAGTCCACCTGTCTTGTGGTATCACTAAAAAAGAAGTCTACCTGTCTTGTTTGACCACTAAAAAAGAAGTCCACCTGTCTTGTGGTACCACTGTAAAAGAAGTCTACCTGTCTTGTGGTACCACTGTAAAAGAAGTCCACCTGTCTTGTGGTACCACTAAAAAAGAAGTCTACCTGTCTTGTTTGACCACTGAAAAAGAAGTCCACCTGTCTTATGGTATCACTAAAAAGAACTCCACCTGTCTTGTGGTACCACTAAAAAAGAAGTCTACCTGTCTTGTTTGACCACTGTAAAGAATCCAACCTGTCTTGTGGTACCACTGTAAAAGAAGTCCACCTGTCTTGTGGTATCACTAAAAAAGAAGTCCACCTGTCTTGTGGTACCACTAAAAAAGAAGTCCACCTGTCTTGTTTGACCACTGTAAAGAATGCATCCTGTCTTGTGGTACCACTGTAAAAGAATCCAAACCACTGTAAAAGAATCCAACCTGTCTTGTGTATCACTAAAAAAGAAGTCCACCTGTCTTGTGGTATCACTAAAAAAGAAGTCCATCTGTCTTGTTTCACTGTGCATCCTGTCTTGTGGTACCACTGTAAAAGAAGACCACCTGTCTTGTTTGACCACTGTTGCATCCTGTCAATGTAAAAGAATCCAACCACCACTGTAAAAGAAGTCCATCTGTTTGTGGTATCACTAAAAAAAGAAGTCCACCTGTCTTGTGGTACCACTAAAAAAGAAGTCCACCTGTCTTGTTTGACCACTAAAATGCCATGTTGTGGTACCTACTGTAAAAAAAAAAGACCACCTGTCTTGTGGTACCCCTGTAAAAAAGATCTGTCTTGTGGTATCACTAAAAAAGAAGTCCATCTTGTGGTTGTCCACCAATGTTTGACCACTGTAAAGAATGCATCCTGTCTTGTGGTACCACTGTAAAAGAATCCAACCTGTCTTGTGGTACCACTAAAAAAGAAGTCTACCTGTCTTGTTTGACCACTGAAAAAGAATACAACCTCTCTTGTGGTACCACTGTAAAAGAGGACCACCTGTCTTCTGGTACCACTGTAAAAGAATACCACCTGTCTTGTTTGATCAATGTGAAAGAAGACCACCTGTATTTTGGTACCACTGTAAAAGAAGTTCCTTTGTCATGTTTGACTACTGTAAAAGAAGACCACCTGTCTTGTGGTATACCTGTAAAAGAAGTTCACTAGTCTTGTTTGACCAATGTGAAAGAAGACCACCTGCATTCTGGTACCACTGTAAAAGAAGTACATTGTCTTGTTTGACCACTGTTAAAAAAACCACCTGTCCTGTGGTACCACTGTAAAAGAAATCTACCTGTCTTGTGGTACCCCTGTAAAAGAAGACCACCTGTCTTGTGGTACCACCATAATAGAAGGAACAGTCAAGACCATGTCTTAAGTCTTTGGTATGGCATGGCGAGAATTAAACCCAGGATCTTCTGCTTGCACCACCTCAACCAGTTCTTGACATGTATTAGACAAGTTTATTATGGCTTGTGGGGTAGACAATTCCAGTATGGTCTGTGAGGTGGACAAGTTCATTATGGTATGTGGGGTAGACAACTCCATTATGGTCTATGGGGTAGACAACTCCATTATAATATGTGGGATAGACAACCCCATTATGGTCTGTGAGGTGGACAAGTTCATTATGGTATGTGGGGTAAACAAGTTCATTATGGTATGTGGGATAGACAATCCCATTATGGTCTGTGAGGTGGACAAGTTCATTATGGTATGTGGGGTAGACAAGTCTATTATGGGGTAGATAACTCCATTAAGGTGTATACAGTTGAATGGGATTTAAATGATATAAGATATGATCAGTATTATAAAGAGCTGCCACCGCAATGGTTTAACTCATTTTCCCTCCCACCAAAGACACATTTGGACTGGTCTAAGTCATTGAATTACAGAAAAGTCCATTGTTTTTCAGGGGTTGATGACTTAAGCAGAATCTATGATTGCTATAACAAGTAAAAGTTTTACACTAATGTTTAAGTCATTAAGATTTGGCAACAAGTTGTAAAATATATGTACAGATGACTCCTAAATTTAGTTGAACCCTCACTGATTTGACTGATACAAAATATGTACATAGCACAGGTCAAGATTTATGTAACTTCACCTTATCTGAAGTCACCGTACAATTGAAAACACCAGAGCAGTCTCTCAAGACAGGTTCCCGTGTATTTTGGATATTTTGACGGTAAACTTGTGGATACTGGCCTGGATTTCCTTCTCCAAAATTTAAAAATACCTGGCTGGCTCCATGCGACTGAAAATTTGTTGCATAAAAATTTCAGCTATAAGAAAGAATAAACAGCTCCTAAATCCACCTTTTATTTAATACCTTACATCCAATTAATACCTTTGTCTGGGTACCTGTACTAAAACCCAAACTGGGACAAAAAGGATAAGAAAGTTAGCATCAATAATCACTATACAAACTAGATTGTTAGCATTTCATTCTTATGATATAATATCTTACAAATCCACCACTTTATTCACTTACATATATACAATTTATAAAAAAGATAACAACAGTTTCAAAAGCATCATGGCAGGTGATTACTGATATAAATACACATTGTATATTAAATCGTTAAAGCCCCATGACCACCCATTTAATCCTCAGTATGTTAGCTTTGTTTGTGAGTTATACAAGTGTTAAAATTTCAATGGGGTCCACACTGAAATCTGTTTATTACATTCACAGTCATATTACTCGCAAACACAAAACAACATAGGGAGGTGTAATTTACGGGAATGTTTTATTTTGATATAAGCATGATCCATTACAACAAAACTCTGGCACTCTTACTGAGTGTAAATGGGCAACCATGGGGCTTTAATCAATGAAATGCTAGTAATGTTCTTTATATGTTTTAACAATGAACTCGAGACCAATGTATGATGGGTCAAGGTACTTATTATTATGTATACAAAAGAAAAACAGGCACACACAGTAAAACGGAGGTATAATCCACTATGTATAACCTGGTGCACTGGAGTCTTATGAACTCTTACTTGAGTTTAGAATTTACGTAATTCAGCATAAAGACATTAGAATTACACTGGCAAGAATTATCGTTCCTACTTGTTGTCAAACCAATGGGCATCAAGTGGAAAATAAAACATATTTCCCATGAAGCAAATCTTCACTGAGAAGTGAATAGAATTATTTGTATGATAATAAACCGGTACCCGGTAGATAGAAAACAGACAGTCACACAGACAGGTATATATATAACAGACGGTCACATGGACAGGTAGTTATAAAACAGACAGTCACAAAGACAGGTAGATAGAAAACAAATAGTCACACAGGCAGGTAGATAGAAAACAGACAGTTACACAGACAGGTAGATAGAAAACAGACACTCACACAGGCAGGTAGATATAAAATAGACAGTCACACAGACAGGTAGATATAAAATAGACAATCACACAGGCAGATAGATAGAAAATAGGTAGTTACACAGGCAGGTGGATAGAAAACAGACAGTCACACAGACAGGCGGATAGAAAACACACTAACACAGGCAGGTAGATAGAAAAAAGACAGTCACACAGACAGGTAGATATAAAATAGACACTAACACAGGCAGGTAGATAGAAAACAGACAGTCACACAGACAGGTGGATAGAAAACAGACAGTCACACAGACAGGTAAATAGAAAACAGACAGTCACACAGGCAGGTAGATAGAAAACAGACAGTCACACAGACAGGTAGATATAAAATAGACAGTCACACAGGCAGGTAGATAGAAAACAGACAGTCACACAGACAGGTAGATAGAAAACAGACAGTCACACAGACAGGTAGATAGAAAACAGACAGTCACACAGGCAGGTAGATAGAAAACAGACAGTCACACAGACAGGTAGATATAAAATAGACAGTCACACAGGCAGGTAGATAGAAAACAGATAGTTAGAAAGACAGGTACACAGAAAACACAGACAGGTTGAGTTTTATTTAAGTACTCTGCGAATATCACACATTAATTTACACAAATTAGGTGACATCATTAACCGTTCTGTGGAGCTACCAGGGAATTGTACCAATGCTTAAACAGTATAAACAGAAAACAGACAGTCAGACAGGCAGGTAAATATAAAACAGATAGTCACACAGGCAGGTAGATAGAAAACACAGTTACGCAGGCAGGAAGACGAAGACAGAAAACAGATAGTAACACTGGCAGGTTGACAGAAAACAGACTGTGACAGGCAGACAAACAGAAAACAGACAGTCAAGCAGGCAGATACCAGTAAACAGACAGTCACATAAATCTTTTGTATATGAATACTAAATATCTTTGTTATCCATAAAATATTTTATTCAATAAAGCCTATTAACAAAATTGTGTGTTAAATGAATGTGAACGTTCATATTAAGAGTTATCTCCCATTATTTGCATGTTTTTCATTTCAGGTATTTAGAAAGTTACATAGTTTAGATTGGTGACAAATTGAAGCTGGTCAATAGCTATAAGGTAGAAAGGAAAATAAGCAATCAAGAAAATGCAGACATGGAAAGATGCAGAATTAAATAAACATACAGACAGTAAAATAGGCAAAAAGAAATGAAAATTCTGACTGGAAAATTAGCAAAATGAAATGAAATTCAGACTGGAAAATAAGCAAAATGAAATGAAATTCAGACTCGAAAATAGGCAAAATGAAATGAAATTCAAACTGGAAAATAAGCAAAATGAAATGAAATTCAGACTGGAAAAAAAGCAAAATGAAATTCAGACTAGAAAATAAGCAAAATGAAATGAAATTCAGACTGGAAAATAAGCAAAATGAAATGAAATTCAGACTGGAAAAAAAGCAAAATGGAATGAAATTCAGACTGGAAAATAGGCAAAATGAAATGAAATTCAAACTGGAAAATAAGCAAAATGAAATGAAATTCAGACTGGAAAATAAGCAAAATGAAATGAAATTCAGGCTGGAAAATAGGCAAAATGAAATGAAATTCAGACTGGAAAATAAGCAAAATGAAATGAAATTCAAACTAGAAAATAAGCAAAATAAAATGAAATTCAGACTGGAAAATAAGCAAAATGAAATGAAATTCAGGCTGGAAAATAGGTAGATTTACATAGATATACAAACATGAAAAAGGTAGACTTACATGTAAATACAGATAGGAAAATAGATAGACAGACAGGAAAATAAGCAGATTTGACTTCAAGTATACACAGGAAAATAAACAGATTGATGTCAAATACAGACAGGAAAATAAACAGACAGACATAAAAATACAGAAACTATGTTTAGCAGACTGATAGGTAAACAGAAAGGTTATACAGACATGTAAATAGGAATACGGACAAGAAAGCCAGAATAAAGGCTAACAGGTAATATCCAGACTGGCAGCAAAACAGACAGACAGTTATATATAAAAATATAATTTACAACAATTTTATGAATATTGATATCCACAGAAGAAAGTAAATTAAATTTTTTATCTTATTTTTAAATGATGGTACAATTAAAACATTAACATTGTCTGTAATATTGCATTATGTCACATAGGGCACATAGGAATCTTATAAACTCAGTATCCAGTGAAAACACTAGAACAACAAAAATTGAAAGGAACTCTAACCCCTAGCTTGCCTTATGTCTGTCTATCAGTGAGTGTAAACAAAACGTTTATCTTAATTATTTTAAATTATTTTACGTGTAAAGCCTACATTGTGATACAACATAATATTCATATTAAGAGTTATCTCCCATTATATGCATGTGTTTTTTTCTTCATTTCGATTTGTTGTGATACATATTTAGATGACTTACTCCTCAAATCACATGGTGACATCCTTAATCCATTTACCCTTAAAGACACATTTGGACTCACCCAAATCAATAAATAGTATGGTCTGATGCCATAACTGGAGAGTGAACAAGTTAAAATTGCATCAAAAAATATCAAAAATATATTTGGATTTAAATTGTACACTCCTGAATTCTAAAAGTAGACTTTATCGCTCTTTGAAATGGGAGAGTCCAATTGTAATTATAGGTGTCAATAATTTATTTTGATAAATATTTAGAATTTTTACTTACACGAAGATGTTCTTAGCAAAAATTTCAAACTTTAATTATTGTTTTTTTCTTGTTGTATTGTCCGTTTCACATAAGCTGGTGGGGCGGAGTAACCTTTTGATTATCATACGGATGATTCTACTCACTCTTTCAGTTATGACAAGCTGTACGGGAAAACATTTTATTCCTCACGTGATACTTTTTTGTGTATGGTGATAAGTAGGAACGATTACTCTAGTCAGTGTAATTTTAATGTTATGCTGTATTACCTAAACTTTAAACTCGTCCGGGTCAGGAAAGGGTTCACGAGACTCCACTCTGCCAGGTTATAGGGATTTTACTATACATCCATGGATTGCAGTGTCAGCAGTTTTAGGTGGAGTTCCACAAAATCTGACCTGTGCTGAGGACTGAGGACTATACAGTGAGATTTCTACAATGGAACCTCTCTTGAACACCTCTTAAACCTGTGAAATGAGGTCTTACAAGACAGGTGGTCTCTCAAAATAAATCTTATTTCAAAGATTACTTAACTAAGTGATTGTGGTCTCACGAGACAGGTGCTCTTTAATGACAGTGGTCTCAAAAGACAGGTGGTCATCTTTACTTTAATGACAGTGGTATCAAAAGACAGGTGTTCATCTTTACTTTAATGACAGTGGTCTCAAAGACAGGTGGTCATCTTTACTTTAATGACAGTGGTCTCAAAAGACAGGTGGTCATCTTTACTTTAATGACAGTGGTCTCAAAAGGCAGGTGGTCATCTTTACTTTAATGACAGTGGTCTCAAAAGACAGGTGGTCATCTTTACTTTAATGACAGTGGTCTCAAAAGACAGGTGGTCATCTTTACTTTAATGACAGTGGTCTCAAAAGACAGGTGGTCATCTTTACTTTAATGACAGTGGTCTTAAAAGACAGGTGGTCATCTTTACTTTAATGACAGTGGTCTCAAAAGACAGGTGGTCATCTTTACTTTAATGACAGTGGTCTCAAAAGACAGGTGGGCATCTTTACTTTAATGACAGTGGTCTCAAAAGACAGGTGGTCATCTTTACTTTAATGACAGTGGTCTCAAAAGACAGGTGGTCATCTTTACTTTAATGACAGTGGTCTCAAAAGACAGGTCGTCATTTTTACTTTAATGACAGTGGTCTCAAAAGACAGGTGGTCATCTTTACTTTAATGACAGTGGTTCCAAAAGACAGGTGGTCATCTTTTCTTTAATGACAGTGATCTCAAAAGACAGGTGGTCATCTTTACTTTATTGACAGTGGTCTCAAAAGACAGGTGGGCATCTTTACTTTAATGACAGTGGTCTCAAAAGACAGGTGGGCATCTTTACTTTAATGACAGTGGTCTCAAAAGACAGGTGGGCATCTTTACTTTAATGAGAGTGGTCTCAAAAGACAGGTGGGCATCTTTACTTTAATGACAGTGGTCTCAAAAGACAGGTGGGCATCTTTACTTTAATGACAGTGGTCTCAAAAGACAAATGGTCTTTTTTACTTTTATGACAGTGGTCTCAAAAGACAAATGGTCTTTTTTACTTTTATGACAGTGGTCTCAAAAGACAAATGGTCTTTTTTAACTTTTATAACAGCTGTTTCAAAAGACAGTCTTTTATGACACTGGCCTCGGGAGACAGGTCTCACTGTGTTACAACATCAACTCTAGTACAGCACAAGGCTTCAATTTATATTCTGGTCTCAAAGACCAATGATATTCATTTTTATGCCAGTCACTTAACAAAGGAAAATTCACTTCCTGTTTAAATGATTCTTGAAATGATGAAGCCTGACTTATCAAAATGCAGTAGAATTAATCATGAAATTTGATGTAATATACAACAACAGCAACAAAAACCTAATAAATCCAAAACTGACATCACACACATCGTAAAAAAACTTGAAATAAACGAAACACCAAAGTTGTCAGGATTCTAAGAAAATGGAAATTAATTCAATCTGTAACCATTGTCATTATACTAACAAGGACATAATTCCATTAGTCAATAGATATCATAAAGACGTGAGACGTAATTAAAAAATATTCGCGTTTGTACTTTTCTGATGGTAAATGATGCAGAAATGATTTGTAGCTTCATGATTACAGTGTCCCAGAAAAATTGAGACTCGATCAGCTCATAAAGAAATGCTGAACATCATTCAACAAGATGATGGTTTTCTTCATGCAACAAAATTATACCAACTCTGATATCTTTTAAAATCTTTAAACAACCACTCAACATGTTCCAGTGGTAGAACATTTGATTTGCAAGGTAAAGTATGAATTTTGGGAAATATCATAAAGTGGGCCTTTAAATAACGAATGATGGGAAATGCCTTTAAGTTGGCCTTGAAATAATGAATTGTGGGAATTGCAATTAAGTGGGCCATTAAATAATGAATTATGGGAAATGTTATC
Source organism: Atrina japonica (assembly GCA_030159075.1). Taxonomy (NCBI): domain Eukaryota; kingdom Metazoa; phylum Mollusca; class Bivalvia; order Pterioida; family Pinnidae; genus Atrina; species Atrina japonica. The sequence continues at coordinate 1,597,216 of BROG01000077.1, forward strand.
AAGTAGATTTTGAAATAATGAATTGTGGGAAATACCATCAAGTGGGCCTTGAAATAATTAATTTTGGGAATTGCCATCACATGGGCCATTAAATAACGAATTGTGGGAGATAACATGGGAAATGCCATCAATTGAGCCTTGAAATAATGAATTGTGGGAAACACCATCAAGTGGACCTTGAAATAATGAATTGTGGGAAATACCATCAAGTGGACCTTTAAATAATGAATTGGGGGAAATACGATCAAGAGGGTCTTGAAATAATGACTTATGGGAAATGTCATCAAGTGGGCCTTTAAATAACAAATTGTGGGAAGTGTCATAAAGTGAGCCTTTAACTAATGAATTGTGGGAACTGCCATGTAGAAGGCCTTGAAATGATGAATTGTGGGAAATGTCATATGTCATAAAGTGAGCCTTTAACTAATGAATTGTGGGAACTGCCATGTAGAAGGCCTTGAAATGATGAATTGTGGGAAATGTCATATGTCATAAAGTGAGCCTTTAACTAATGAATTGTGGGAACTGCCATGTAGAAGGCCTTGAAATGATGAATTGTGGGAAATGTCATATGTCATAAAGTGAGCCTTTAACTAATGAATTGTGGGAACTGCCATGTAGAAGGCCTTGAAATGATGAATTGTGGGAAATGTCATATGTCATAAAGTGGGCCTTTAAATAATGAATCAAAAGAAATGCCATCAAGTGAGTCTTGAAATAATGAATTTTGGGAAATGCCATCAAGTTGGCCTTTAAATAATGAATTATGGGAAATACCATTAAATGAATCTTGGAATAATGAATTGTAGGAACTGCTATTAATTAGGCCTTTAAATATGAATTGTGGGAAGTGCCATTAACTGAACCTTTAAATAATGAATTGTGAAATGCAATTCAGTAGGCCTTTAAATGATGAATTGTGGGAACAGCTATCAAGTACGCCTTTAAATACAAATTATGGGAAGTGTCATAAAGTGAGCCTCTTAATAATGAGTAAAATACCATCAAGTACGCCTTGAAATAATGAATTGTGGGAATTAACATAAAGTTGTTTTCAGATAATGAATTGTGGGAAATGCCATCAAGTGGGCTTTTAAATGATGAATTATGGGAAATATCATCAAGTGGGCCTTTAAAAGATGAATCATGGGAAATACCATTAAGTGAAGCTTTACATAATGAAATGTGGAAAATATTGTCAACAGGGCTAATCAACAATGAATATTGGGAAGTGTCATCAAGTGGGATTTTCATCAATGAATTGTGGAAAATGTCATCAAATGGGCTATTTTTAAAAAAATGAATCATGAGAAATGTTACACAATGTAATTTTCAATATTGATTTGTAGAAAATGTCATCAGGTGGGATTTTCAATAATGAATTATGGGAAATATCTTCATATAGGCCTTTCAATAATGAATTATGGGAAATATCATCATATTGGCCTTTCAGTAATGAATTATTGGAAATATCTTCATATTAGCCTTTTAATAATGAATTGTGGGAAATATCATCATATTGGCCTTTCAATAATGAATTGTGGGAAATAGCATCATATTGGCCTTCCAGTAATGAACTTGAGAAATGTAAGCAAGTGGGCCTTTCACTAATGTGTACATGTATACGTGACAAATGTCTCAAAATTCTCATAGAAATGACATACTGTGTTCATCCATCTAATACACAGATGAACATATTCACAGAAAACGATAGTGCTGTGCAAAACATCATTTCTGTGCTTTATCAAATCTCAAATAAAAACAAGTGGGTTTCACAAATGCTCTCATAGTGCTTAGTACTGAGTACAAGAAAACAGAATGTCATTTTACCCTAAAATCATTATCAGCCATATTTAAATGGCTTTCATGAGCTAGTCCTTTTCTTTTTTCTGGTCGCCTTTGCACCACACCTACTGACTGATTCTTACTCCTTGATCTAAGTGAGGGTCTAGATGGTGTGTATTTGTCATGATATGTCCTTTTCATATTTTCTGGTGAAGGTGTCAAATTATCAGGTAATGAGATAGCAACACTTCGTATTTTTACCTGTAACCATAATTGGAGAATTATTCATATATCATGAAAAAATTGAAAATTTTGTTATTCATATATACATAGGTGTGTTTTTATCTTATATATTTACAGTGGAAAATATCATTACTGGGAATCTTAAAAGTCAAGAGACTGCTTCGTAATATCGGGAATTCAAGAAAACCAAAATTTTAATGAACATTTTTCTATCCATGAAAATTGAGACCGGCTGTTGAAATTTGACATAACTGGAATTTCTACTCATCCAATATTGACATAACAGGAATTTCTACTCATCCAATATTGACATAACAGGAATTTCTACTCATTCAATATTGACATAACAGGAATTTCTACTCATTCAATATTGACATAACAGGAATTTCTACTTGTCCAATTATGACCTAACTGGAATTTCTACTTATCCAATTATGACCTAACTGGAATTTCTACTTATCCAATTATGACCTAACTGGAATTTCTACTTATCCAATTATGACCTAACTGGAATTTCTACTTATCCAATTATGACCTAACTGGAATTTCTACTTATCCAATTATGGCTTAACTGGAATTTCTACTCATCCAATTATGGCTTAACTGGAATTTCTACTTATCCAATTATGACCTAACTGGAATTTCTACTTACCGGTATCCAATTATGACATAATGAGATTTTGCTATACTTATATATACAGTAATACCTGTGTTTAATGGACATTTGCTGGACTAATCAAATTTTCCATTTACAGAGGATGACCATTCACTGCTAAAACATTCATACACGTGTATACCGGTAACCATTGCCCTTGTAATCAACTGTTACATTGCAATGCAAGAAAATAAATATGAAGCAAAAACACTGAATAAAACATTGTAGGAGTGTTTCTCAAGATAGAGCTTAGTGAGAAATTGTCTGTGGCAATGGAAGTTGATCACAGGACGACTGTCTACTAATTCAAGGTTAAAAAAACAGAAATTATGCATATTGGGGCTAACAACTTCGTCCATTGTCCTAGTAAGGGAGGTGTCAGTTTATTAAAAAAATGTGAGTAGTATATAACAATGTAAACCGTGACCTAGACAAACTATCCATTGTCAGCGGATGTCCACTGTATTAAAGTGTCTGTTATGGCAGGTTTTACTATATCTGTATTCTTTATTCATATCATTTTTACTTTTCAATAATTTCACTGCAATAAAACACTAAACACAGCACCATTTTCTCATGTTAAAACTTTCTTTGATGTAGGAGTACAGTGAAACCTCACTTAAAGACCAGCTCCCTTAAAATTACACCTCTCATATACGGCCATACATGTTCAGTCTTATAAACCTTTCCAAATAATTATTAAGTAAGTCAAAATCCTCACTTCAGAGACAATCTTGCTAATCCGACCCAATTTCAGTCAGTCAGTTTGGTGGTCTTAATAACGAGGTTCCACTGTAATATATACCCTGTGTAGCCTAATTGGTACAACAAACCAGGTTATAGATTACACAAAACACAGGATTTAATTCTGCTGGTTGGCAGAAAACTTAACCACATTATGATTCCTGTATTTGGCAATATTTCATCTCGAATCAGTCATCCATTGATATCCCAACAGGCAAGCAATCAGTAAATATAATGACTCCTGGGTGATAACAACACTTCAAGCTGTCAGTGTTCATTTTATGTGATAAATTCATCATGTTGTGTTAGTTGTTGATTTTGAAATAATAAGACTGAGAAACATACTGCATATTACCATCTATGTCTGTCTGTGTCATTGTAGAATCTCCTACAGTTTTTTTTTCTTTATCTGTTTCTTTTTCTTTTTTTTTTGTGGGAGGGGGGTTTAGTTGATTATTTTTGTTTTAGGAAGAGCTGTTTGTTTTTTTCATTGTTTAACTCATCAACCCCTGAAATACAATGGATTATCTTGTAACTCAATGACTCAGACCAGTTCAAATGTGTTTTTAGGGGTTAATGAATTAAGTATTACTTATGTAAAGAGGAGTTGATACAGGGAATGGGCATTAGAGTTGAAAATGTCTTGAAAGACCACTTGGTTGAATATTTTTTCAAATAAAACTTCTATTGAAAGACCCCCTTTTTTGAGATTCCATATTTCAGTGGCAGATGGGTCTGGTTTTTCAAGACAAGCCTCTGATGTATTTATCTGTACAATGGTATGTCCTATTTATTACTGATTAAAGTTATACTGCACATAGAAACTATTATTACAAATTATATTTTACTGGATTCAATCTAATCAGAGACATGTACAGTAGAACCTTGCCTAAAAACCACCTCCCATAGAAGACCACCTTGCTAATCAGACCAATGTCTTTGTCATTGATAGACTCAATATCTATGTATCTATATAAAAAATGATTCAATACGATAACCGATACATTTCTTCAGTATCGATACATTTCATACTGCATTTCACAGGATATTTTTTTCTTATACAGTTTCCAAAATTTTCCATTCATTTTACTTCATGTTCTTGAACTATGTTACATTTCATTCTAATTGTTTAATTTGTTCAAATAAACAGTTTTCCTTGTAATGATTGATTTTTTTCATCTTCAGATCGTCAAATACACAATAACACATAATATTATAAAGAATCTATTTATTCTGAACGTATTCAATAGAAGTACCAAATAAATCAATTTATCGATATATCGATGCTTTTTACATATTGATATATTGATATAGAATTTCTCATCAATGACAGCCCTAGGTTGCACTGTATATTGTTTAACACATTACACATGTCTAAAGACTGTCATCTGACTTCAGGTTAATTGACTTAGTAACTTTGAGTGACAAAATGATACAGAGTCCAGGAAAATTACCTCAATAAACAATCAGTTACTATAGCAACATCTATGTTTTTGCAGGTATTTGTATCATTTTGCCACTCTCAGTCAAAGGACCGCATTTAAGTTAAAGGGTCTATATCTCATACAGAGTTGTCTGTTCTTGCAATCTCTCAAGAGAGGACTAGGACAGATAACTCTGTATGAGACATTAAATCTATAGTCTGATTTATAATTTTATATAAATAAAAACCAGCCAACACTCACTGGAATTTATTTCCAAGTTGAAATATAACAGTTTTCAAATGTACTGAATACTAGTGGTAGTTTAATTTCATGGGGAGGTAGTTTTACATTTTTCTGATTGTAACTTATTTAGGGGTATCAAATTCTGAACTTCTAGAGAAAGAAGTGTAACAGGAGTTATTTCCCTTGCATTCTACTCCCTCGTGCAGGTCTATAGTGCTTTAGGGATTATGAATAAAGGGCGCTACTCCATACTGTTGTCAGAGGTTGACGAACGATTTCAAGTTCGAAGAAACACAGTCGTAGAATATATTTGCCAAACGTAGCAATATGTGAACATTTCGGTAGTTTATATTAATATGCCACCTGTATACAGATCTAGAAAAATTAAAGGGTTTACATATTTTCGCCACGAACTTGAGGGGTTGCATGCCATGAATCCGCACCTGGTTATATTTAATTTACTTTGCGGAGTTCTATATCTCAGGGAATTTGGGGGTTTGGTAAAAGTGGTATAAATCCATTCGAACACCCGCTCCGCCATTGAGAGACACGTACGCCTAGACTACTTTCTTCGGCGACACATAAAGCCTAACAGTTAGGTTTTATATAACGCTGCTTTCTAATTAATGAATTTATCACCAATATATTTACCCTTATGTTATGTAACTGTACATGGCGACTACGTTGTTATATTCATATCATCATAACATAATCGTTATCTGAACTGCCGCCGTAAATTTACCATTAAACTTGAGTTATCATTCGTCGTCACGTGACCACCACTTTCACTCCATTAGGAAATATCATCATAAAAACAAACCTTCTTTATATTTAAACAAAGACGCGGTTATTAGATGTATTAATGAACATAAAGCAAAGCACAAAATCGATAAAACTGAACGATGTGTAAAGCCGTGTCACAAATTCCAGTTGGTGCTAGCGATAACGCAATCATTTGTTGTCGTGAAATCTCTCTCACAACGTTGATTTCGTGAAATCTCTTTCACAATGTTGATTTCACGAACGTGTAAAAATTATTTGAGACTCGACTCATCTTAAAATTTCGCGATAAAAATTACGAATTTCGATTTCTGAATTTATGTTCATTTGTTAAGAAAAATAAACGTACTTTTTTACGCATTTATTTACCCATTATCCATCCATTTACTCGTTTGTCAATCAATTTGTTTATCGCAGTTTGTTCACAAAAACATAACGAAAATTGGTTTAATTACTAGAACGCAAGGTGATTACATATGATACGCATACTTATCACGAGCGAGAGAATAGTGTATCGGAAACGCAGTTTTCTTGTTGTAGCAGAAAAAATTGCGAGGTAATTGTCGAGTCAACAGCAACACACAGGAATTTAAAGGCGAGCTGTTTACACGTTATCGATCCATATCTTTTACTCCACAGATGCCCTTTTTATTTCTTCGAGTGTCAGTTTTTGTGAAGTATATTTTATTGTTATGTTCTGTCGAATGGTGGCATCGGCATCGTTTTGATTTTTACTCTGAAATATTTATTTGTATTTGCACTCATGACCAGTTCACACTTTATACCCAGGAGTGGACACATTTGCTGCGCCAAAAGTTATGGGAAAGAAATTTATTACAAAATACAGCAAATATAAAAATATTTGGAAAAGCAGTAGAGAATGAATTATTTCTACCGTTATTATTTTTACCGTTTTAACGTTTTTACGTAGTCATAAGGGAGTCCATCCCATCTAAAACCGATATACATTTATTTCAGACGGCTACTGCACTGTAATCCAAGTTAAAGCATGATCAATTCCAGGAACTTGCAGTGGTCGTATCAGAAGACCATTGATTTTGAGAGTCAATCACAAAATATACTTCTGGGTGAGATGACGGAGGACTTCACAGGAACATACGTTTATACCATCTAATTTCCCTGGAAATAAAGTTGTACAGAGGCTATACCGTGACAAGAATGTGATGATGCCGCAATATATTTGTCGATCCAGAAGGACACAATGGAATACCAGTCCCCATCTTTCATAAACTCAATAGATGAGAGAGAGAGAGAGAGAGAGAGAGTTGAAAATCCCATAAAGGTATACAGGCAGTCATTTTGTTAAAAACACCAAACCCCGACGGTTGATATTCCTGCTAACCATTCAAGAATAAGTCTTACTCACACATTATCCACAATTAATTTTTTTTCACAAATAACGACATTTTCAGAAGGATTTTTTTTTCACCCAGGATTTTTTAAAACATTTTATTATTTGTTTATAAAACGTCGAATATTTAAAACGTTTAATACCATCCAAACAAATCCATTTTGACAACCGCTGTATGCCTAAAATGTGTAAATGTTGTTACAACATGAGAAATGGGGTAAAAGTATAAATAGCAACAATATTCTTAAAGGAGACGAAAGGATCAAACGCGTTGTGTGTTTAATATTTATTGCTGAACAAGCATATTAAATATTGGCTGGATACCCACCACACCATCATACAGTGACAATACATGAATCATTATCGCTGCTGCGTATGTTTATCGTGAATAAACGACAAAATCGTACTGACTCAATCTCTAGCTATTTGAAATGACAAAAAAAATATCAAATATAAACATACAAGTGTAAATTTCGAAACACTAGAGCGAGCTGCTTGAAAAGTGCATGTACTATGCAAAATTGAATCCTTCTTGACTTATATTGCAGTTTGTCGCCGTGAAGTGTTTCACGTACTGTACCCATGGTACTCCAAAGTATACTGTAAACATTTATTCTGCATGGCAGTGTTTTTTAAGGTGCTTTTCTATTCAGTTAATTGGAATTTTAGCAAGCACGAATTCAACGAGTTCTTTCATTCATATAAAAGATCTATCAATGAAGTGAAAGTCACCCCATCGTCGTAAAACCACGGTCCGGAATAGTTATGAACAACATACCATTCTGGACCGTAGTTTTACGACGATGCGGGTCACCGTCTAGTTCCATTCTTGACAGGCGTGGCGAGGTAAAGACGCTGCCTTGGCACAGGTAAAAATTTATGACACATTTACTTTAGCTGGTGACGTCTCCATGTAACTGGTAAAAATCTATCTATCTATCTGTCTCTTTTTATCTATTAATGTCTATCAATTTATCTATCTAAGAAATATCGTTAAATATTCTACATTTTGGGAAACTCATGACAAAAAATTTCAATATACTTTAGTTGGCGATTGAGGGGACATGTAATTTTCAAAGTGATCCAGGAATATGTGAAAAAAAAACATTTACCAGGAGATACAGGAATACATTTCCTATACCGGGAAATAAATTAATCGTTTCATAGTCTAAGAGATAAAGGAATATTTCCTATGTCCCAAAAGAAAAGGGAATGCATTTCCTATACCAAGAGATAAAGGAATACATGTCCTATACAAAGGAACAGTTGTATATCAGGAGATAAAGGAATACATTTCTTATAACTGGATATAAAGGAAAGGAATATATTTCATATACCATGTATCATGATATCACATGAAAATAATACAAACGTACAATTTACCATATATATCACATACAAATAAAATAAATGTACAATAATGTACATCATGATATCACATGAAAATAATACAAATGTACAATTTTCTTGAGTATTAATAGTCAGTGATATGATTTTGATCAAGGAATGTGTGGAATTTCGATGACTGGAAAATTGGAGTCGTAACTTGTCAGAACAAAGTTGGTAATTTTTGTGGTGGATATAAAAACCAACAATCAGCAAAAGTTATAAAGTTATTTTTGTTGCTACATATTACCAGTACGCTGTATGAGGTTTTAGATTGATACAACATTATGCTTAGGTAGATTAGAAGTATTTTCAGAATAAAATAGATGCTTTCATATTTGTATCGGTCTCTTGACCGTCTACAAAAAAGAGCCGACATTGCTCAGTCGTTTTCGCGCTCGACTCTTGATCGTGAGGTCGTGAGTTCGAGTCCAGCCGGCGTCAGGTTGGTTTCCTGTCCTTCGGATGAGACGGTGAAAACCGAGGTCCCGTGTCACAGTAGGAAAACTCTCACTGCTCAATGGCCGCAAGTGCTGAGCATATGCCAAAATGTGAAGTCCTTCACCGGCATATGGTGACGTCTCCATATGAGTGAAATATTCTTGAGTGGGACGTTAAACAACAATAAACAAACAAACAAGTCTACAAAAAGGTCTATGTTTACTTAAATACGCAGTCCAAAAGACGAAGGTAGACAATGGAGGTTCGAAGGATATTGTTTTCGAATATTAATCATTTTATTATGGGTCTTTCCTCCCAAACTGACTCAATTGGCAATCCGTTTATGTTTCACCTATTGTTCCATTATCAGATATATTGATAACATTTTCGTGAATGTCTATTGTCGAATTATTTCTTTCCATGTGCTACGCTAAACTTCATATAACTGTTGTGTTCGATCCCGGCTTCACCGTTTTGGGGGAAAAACATATATAAACATGTTTCGAACAATTCTCGAATTAACAATACGTTCTATTTCCGTTTATGTTATAAATGGGTTTTTTTCTTTTTTCATTAAATTTATTTTTATGTATACCATTCCTTACCGACCACTTCCACAATGTGTATTTTGCTAAGATGGGTCAGTAACTTATACATCACTAAAGACACCTTTGGACTGATCTGTGGCATTAATTTTCAGTAGAGTCCATATTTCAGGGATAGTTTAGATAGGCAAATTGCTTTTTTCAATTCTGTTACTTGGTGTTTGCAATGTATTCATATCAGCTAATTGAATAAATATTGTTTAAACCAAAACGTATCTCCCAAAGGACATCCCAAATGTCGTGATTAGAATTGCACACACAAATCATCTGATGGATTCATCCCATCATTTCCACAGGTCTCATCCATTGGAATATTCTCTTTTCCATGTTTGAATTAAATGAAGGATTGGCCGAATAATCAAACTTATAATTGCGAAGTCATGACAAGCAATATATATATATATATATATATATATATATATATATATATATATATATATATATATATATATATATATATATATATATATATATATACATACGATTTGTGAATTGAACACAAAGCCCCTGGAACACATTGACGATTTAGCCAGCGTAAGCCGACGTTTGAAAAATGATTAATACGCTGGCGTACGTCGGTATGCGCTGAAGTAAGTTGTAGGTACGTTTTAGGTACGTTATACAATCGTTAACACACGTTCCTTTATATTGCCTGTATATGTCCTTTGTATTCGAAATTACAGCGACAGTTCAACGTACAATGTATGCCAACATTTCTTGAATTTTGGATAAATGTTTCATAGATCTGCATAACTGCAACAAACAGCGAAAGTTCGATGTATGCCAAAGATATATTAATTTTTCATACGTCGAATACGCTGGCTATATTATCAACTGTGGAGAATTACTCTTTATCCTTTTAGTAAAAGTTTGTGTTACGAAATTTTCAAATTTAACTTTAGTCTTGAACCATACCTGATTAGTTTGAATACAAAACAAAGATCTTTTTTAATACGTTACCGTACTACAAATCACAGACTTTCCGTGGAAGTTGGTAGATGGGATAATACCCCAAGGGAAGATCGGTTGTGTCAGTTCTGTGATCAGCAAGTTATTGGTGATGAATACCACTTTATTCTTTAATGTAACCATTCCCTTAGAGAACGGCAAATGTTTATACCTAAGTTTTACATTGTGCGTCCAAATACTTTGAAATTTCAATTTTTTTCTGTTCTAGTAATATCAAAATACTTCGAAATCTTTGTAATTTTCCTAAGTATGTTTTTGCTACATTTCAGTCTCCACGTTAACCATGTTTGTCAACCAGTGCTAATATATTTCATGTATCATTTATTTGATCTGAGCTACAAAATAAAAGTGATTGTTGTTGTTGTCGCTAAATCGCAAATGTGTTACAGAGACTTTACAAACGCAACGAGAAGCGTAAATTAGATTATAATAGGGTGTTAAGCAATAGCTACTTGTCAGCACAAAATATCAATGCGTGGAATCAGAGCATGAAAAGATGTTTCGACAGACGAGTATTGTTTTAGTTTAAAACAGCAACCGGATGTGCCACCTTATTTTGGTCAACCTATAGGGACCTTACCATCCACTGGTGCCATACATATACAGTCTAACCTGCCTTAGTGACTTATTGATTTAAAAGACTACCTGCCTTATGTAACCTAAATGTAGGACTCCCAAAGTGTATTATTTCCTATTCAAATCACCTAAATTAAGAGACAACATGTAATATGCGACCATTTTGCCTCTTCCCTCGGGACAGTCTCTTGAAATAGGTTTGACTGTAGTTCTTGAATGGTAAGGTAATATCGTTACAAACACTGTAAAAAAAAATGAATTTACGACTTTGATTTTCCCGAGAAACAATGTCTTCGAATGATGGATCTAAAACTGATCAGAAATAAGAAAAAGAAAAAATTAAATTTTTTTTTTCAGAATAAAAAAAGAATCTTTTATTTATGATGGAAATATTTTGCAAATTGTCAGTCACCTTTTCGGTCGACTTCTCCAACATTGACTTAACATGTGAATGGCCAGTACTGGTATAGATCTGTTGTGAATGGTACGCACCCATAGTAAAGTCTTTTTTATGTTCCCAAAATTTGTTTTCGGTAATTACTTTTTTAGCGCCCACCTGTGTGTAAAGACCACCTGATCATAAAGTTTTGTTGCTGTCCCTAATAGTACTATTTGTGTACAAATCAACCTCCCTATAAAGACTGGTACTGGTTTTTCTGTATCCCTTAGGAGGTCATTATATACAAGTATAACTGTACTTAAAAGTCTCCAATTGGGCATTTGTGCATGGGCATGGAAAAGAGAAAAAAGCACATAGGTATGATGATATAAAGCAATTCCAGGATAGGTATTTCTTACGTGCTTTATTTCAGATTTTTTATTTCATAAAATTTTCTTGAATGAGCATCAAGTTAAGTCATGTCTGTCAGTTTGTGACCTATCTCTCTCTCTCCTCCCTGCCTCTCTCTCTCTCTCAAGCCGATCCTTTTGAATACAAGAATGCCAGATTGGCGCTCTTCATTGTTTCTACAAAGTGCGATGGTGTTAAACACTGCTAGTTGTCATTTCCAATCTATAATTGAATTGCTTGAATGCGAGTTACATGAATACTCTAGCTTGACGCTTTAATGCAATATTTGAACAATGATTTTCAGCATTTTTTTTACTGCTATGGTGACATTTTTCTGAAAACATTGCAGACAATATTGTTTGATAGACTCATCGATTCCAGTTGCGTCACACCTCTCTAAACAGCGTTGTTACATCAATTGAATAAAATACGGTCAGATATAATCTCTCTCTCTCTCTCTCTCTCTCTCTCTCTCTCTCTCTCTCTCTCTCTCTCTCTCTGAGAGAAAGAGTGTGTGTGTTAAATAATACAGGTATCCAAAATGCCAACAACCATTCGACATTTTCCTGTCTAGGAATTACAAAGTCTGTAGAAGGAACTATCAAAGCGAGATACACTTGTTCTAGATCCATAAAATTGTCATCTTACTTTTAAAGAATTTATTTTGAAAAAAATAATAATGCTTTAGAAATTATTCAGAAAAAATAAAATATGGCTGCCAGTGGAATTAAAACGGGATGGGTGTTTCAAAAACTTTTAAAATGTTTTATTTTATTTAATTAAATGGAGTTAAAAGTTGAGGTGACAGCTTTAAGCATTTTCACATCAGTTCGTCTTAATTGTGGATACAATTTTGAATCAATGCTATAATTTGTATTTTTCTGCGAAAAGATATATTTTGCAATGACAAAAAAATAAAACAAACTAAACGATAAAATATTTTTTAAATTCTCTGAAAAAAAAAACAAACGACGTCATTTGCAATTCTTTACCTAAAATACGAGATGTGATATACACTTCACCTCTAAGCCAGATAAAAATGCTTTGGTTAAACTTGTGCCGTGTTAATACACGATTGACGTAAATGAATTTGAGCGTTTTGTGGGTTTTATAACAAAAAGAAATCTGATCGTTACTATCTGTATCTACATCGTGTTAAAAGATAATATCAGTTTGAAATTATAAAAAGTTAATATACCAATGATATGCATGTGTCAGAATGTAGGATATGTAACACATCAATACATCAGCGGTCTTATTTTAAAACGGCATACGGACAGTCATTTTGATAAAAAAAAATAGCATCCCGCGATTAGACCAACACTTTGATTAAAGGGCTAAAAGATACATTGCCGTAGCAAAAATTAACATATCATGCATATACTGCCTCGAATGGCTGAAATACGCCGACAATTGATATTCCTGACATCCACGTAAGAGTACAAATGTTTACTCTTCATTTATTAAGATTCTATTTCTCTTCACAAACACGACATTATAACAAGTTTTTTTTAACTCGGGATTTATTAAACACATTTTAGATTATGTATTGGTATAAAACATAGAACATTTAAAACAAAAAATAATAAAATCCATTTGACAGCATGGGTGTCTTTACATGTTGTTTTACTACTTAGCTAGATGGTATAATGACGGATGTCCATGGTGTACAGAGAGCTACTGGCTAAACTAGGTGTTCATAATCATTCAATCGTATGTCAATGATGGTGATGCTGTTTCAACACACCTACTTCATCAACTGCTGGTGCTATTAATTTATTTCATGATTTTACAAATGATTAAGTGGCTATTCATCACACCAATTAGTACCTCTAAGAAGTCTTGAGTTGAACAAAATTACATGTATATAGCATTAGATAAATCGACGACGTTTTGTCTTACATTGTTGTGTGAATATCATATATCCCTTACGATTGATACTATGGTATTTGTATATATACATTGGCGTCGGAAGCAAATTGAAAGTGGGGGGGGGGGGGTAAACTAACTTAAAAAACACACACACGCCAGAAACGTCTGGGGGCTAAGTCCCAATTTTCAACACCTATATCTATCTTTGCAACAAAAGTGTGGGGGGGGGCTTACCCCCCACCCCCCCCCCACCCCCCCGGTTCCGACGCCTATGATATATATCACTGAAAAAAGAAGTCAAATTTTCCGGACGGCCTGCCCCTTTATCAGGACGTCATGGTAAATATAACATGAAATAACACACACAACATTCATCCGCAGGCAAACACGCACCCACACACAACCAAAATACGAATGAGATGCTACACGTGCTTCCTACAAGCGTGATGTTACACGTGCTTCCTACAAGCGTGATATGTCATTGCTTGTTCAACATCTGGACTTTTTATAATACATTACCTAAGAATAAATTGTTGTCATAAAGATATCAAGAATTTTACAGTCGGTATAATAACAATTATATTGTTTGTAAATACTGTACTACGTTCCACTAAATGAAAGGTTGAGTTACCTGTACATTCGAAGTTTTCAAATCATATGACAAGGATCACTTTTATTACCTCACTAATTTCATTTGAATTGACTGGAGGAGGGAGATATAACGAGTCTATAGAGCCGGCCTGGCTCAGTCGGTAGCGCGCTCGACTCTTGGTCGTGAGTTCGAGTCCATCCGGCGGCAGGTTGGTTTCCTGTCCTTCGGATGAGACAGTAAAATCCGAGGTCCCGTGTTACAGTAGGTGTCGGCACGTTAAAGAACCCTCACTGCTCAATGACCGTAAGTGCCGAGCATGGGCCAAAATCTAAAGCCCTTCACCGGCATATGGGAACGTCTCCATATATAATGATGTGTCAATGTACGGTAATAATGAAAATATATTGAATATTGAACAGATCTCCATGACCGAGTGATTAAAGCATCCCGCCTTGTTTCACCTCATGTCAACAAAGGTTAGATACCCTCTGGAACCTACTGCTAGGCTGATTTTGTGAGAAAGTTGGCGAGTTCACTTGCAAGTAAACTGGCAAACTTTCTCATAAAAATCAGCTTCGGCTCCAACGGTGCTCGAATCTGCTTTGAACAGCGGTGAAAGACTTCATGGTCCAAAGCATGACGCTCTAGCCATCTGACCACAAACGTCTGCTGCAGTCCAATGAATATTTCAAATAAATATTTTTTTTTCAGAACAAATGTTGAAGATTTATATGAAAACCAACATTGTATACCGAATCCGACCTAACATTCACGTCTGAATGATGGCTACATCTTTAGTCCTCAACACCTGGAATATATTCCCTGCAACATATTTGGTATTTATTTTTGTTTTTCTTCAATTTCGACAGCATTTCAGTTACATTACGGTGGGCCCTGTAAAATGCACGTTGCATTGCCTGCGTATTTCACACAGAATATTATATATTGTCAGAGCAAAAAAGGCACCTCGCTCTTTTTTTTTCTTTTTTTTTTTTTTGCAGTCTTAAAAAATCATAAAAATTATAGTAACTAAATTTCGGCAAAATTCTTGCTCAAAAACATTTCTTTACCTATGTACAAGTAAAACACATTAAATGAATGCGGCAAAGTGATTGTAAGGGGAGATAATTGAGGAAATCATGCAAAAATAAATGAAAATGACAAAGTCTGAAAAGACCTAAAAAAAAAACGCGTCAAAAATTCATATTCCGATTTCTATGAAAAATACAAACTTGAATCATACATCCATGTAGATCAGTAAAAAACAATCTGTTTTTCAATTCATGCAGCAGTTCTGGGGAAGAAGATTTTTAAAGAGGGGTACCTTTTGGGACTTATTGTGCCCTGCCCTGGATCCACCCCGATCCACTCTGGTCGAAAATTACAAACTTGGTAAAGGACATTGAGCACTTGCTTCCTGTAAAGTTTCGTCAAAATCCCTTCTGTGGTTTCAAAGAAGAAGTCGAAAATATGAAAAGTTTGCGGACTGGGAGTGATCACAATAGCTCACTGAGCCCTCGGCTCAGGTGAGCTAAAATGTGCTACCGTTATATAGGCTACATGTAATTTTAATCATACACTCATATCACGATCATGAAATAGTATATACTTTTTATCTGTTATTGTTGTGGCTTCTAATTTCATAAATCGCATTAGATATATCTTACACCTATTGTTCAGGTTTCATTTTGCATTCTGTTGAAATTATTAATGCAAATACCGAGTATGTGAAAATTATCGGTTTTGCGGGGGAAAAAAACACAGCATGATTCAGATAGTACATTATGTGCGTCAGGAATGTCACACAGGAAATTACTTGTTTATTATAGTTGGGAGTACATTATTGCATTATAGAAAATGCATTAATATGTAAAAAAAAAAAAGAAAAATAATAAAACTGGCAATGATAATCATTTAGTAAAGATTGCATTTCGTTTTAAAACATTTTCTCTCTTAAACTGGTCATCTATGTCAATTAATTTAAAAAGAGATGGGAAAAGACCTAACGGCCACCAGTGTCTCTGTTCTTAATCCACCTCCCCACCCATTGTGAAATTCACAGATTTTGTGAGTCTTCATCTACCTACGTCATAGTGCCACGAAAAGTTCTTGCTATATAACAGTCATCTGACGTCACATAAGTATACATAGTTAACAAAAGACATAAATATCCCCTCCTTATTCAAATCGTCGGTGTGCATTTAATACCCACTTTGACTCAAAATTATTCGTTCAGATCGGACCAATCGCGTGCATAGGTCAATTGTAATTATAAACTGACAAGCGCTGGTGAAGAATCGGCACATGGACGAAGTTCTACCCCGATCTGAACTTTCCTTCTTTTTTTCTTTTCTTTTCTTTTTTTTTTTATTTGGGGGGGGGGTGAAATCTTGATTTTTACAAAAATGTAACTTAAAATCTGGACAGAATTTCGATCCGAATCACCCCTCACCATTTTGGTTATCTCGCAAGTACTTTCCAAATTCATTACATTATGCATTTGTAGTACTGTACAAATTAAAATTAGTGCGTTTGTTTAAACTACTCAAAGCATTACACATATTTTTTTTCTGAACACTTTTCGGAAATGCAACTAAGATTTGATCTAAGCCGGAGCGTGCACATCTCGTAAACTAAATCAACATTAAATGCCTTTCAAATCCCTCTAAATCTTGCAAAATAATGAATAGCATATTTTGTTTCCATTTACTAAAATGAACTTTATGCCCCGAGTCTCTCAGTCGGTGGCACTTTTTATCCTCGTTGGTTCTTCCATTCCGTTTTTTTAACTAAATCTTGAAAGACTTGCGTTTGTATATTTATCAATGATGTGCATGCTGTTAGGATATTACTCATTGGGTACCGAGTATCTGTGCGACGTCATTGTGATAACGTGTCCGGTAAATAGACGCATGTCATGATTACAGAGAGAGAGAGAGAGAGAGAGAGAGAGAGAGAGAGAGAGAGAGAGAGAGAGAGAGAGAAATCGTAACTACAAGTAAATAAATTGCCAGTAGCTACGAACAAATTTCCAGTTTGCCAAATAAATTTACAATATCACTACAGTTCTTTATTTTAATTTCCATTGCCATACGGTATACTTGATGATACATGTACATCAAATATATAAAAATACAATGGCACACACACACTCGCACACACACTGTCATACATTTCTACATACATTTTGAGCTGTGTTATGGACTGGCGCCAATTCTTTTAAGTGCCACAACTGCCGTGACACAGGAGCTCGGTTTTAAAAGTCTCATCCAGAAAACACATTACTTTCACGTTGTATGCCGACCCTTTGGCGGGGAAACAGTAAAGTAAGTTTATGGACCGGGGGCATCTTCCCAAGTCAAGGTTTCCTGAGGATGAAGGGGGGGGGCAAAATAAACACTAACACAGAAACCACGGGAGCCTGAAACTTTACTCCCCGTATTCGAGAGGACAGGCTATATAAAGTATTTGTTTATCAACGTACGAACAGAATTTAATGTCCTTATACTGTAACAAAGCAGCCCTACATCGCACTATACTTCAAATTCGGCATTTTACTGATAATGTCAAATGTAAAATATGTAGCCTACATAAGTTGTTGTTTATAGAACTGGTGTCGATTATATATTTCGTTTAGTTATAATGTAAGTGTAGAACTCAGGAAAAATAGAAAACTCAAAATAATGCTTTACTTGTTTTGAAAGTTTCAGCAATCGGGCGTTCCAGTCTAGTATTTAGCTCGATATCGTCGTGGATAAATAAACGTACATGGTATATACTAGAATACAAAGCCCGGACAAAAGTATCCATACCCTATCATTTTTTACTATATATTTCATATAAAACCATATTTTGTCGAAAAAATATTGTGAAGTCATTTCTAATTACATTTTAATAGAATTTTCATCATAAAACAGAATGTTTCCAAGTTTCATTGATTATTTGGATATTCAAAGATTCAACAATTTAAACAAAAATGTAATGGTTCTGTACGTCATGTGATGCGAAAAAAAATTGTTTAAGTTAAATATACTGATAGATACAAAATAAAAAGAGTTTAGAAATTCCATTAAAAAGTTTACAAAATGATTTTGTTCGTCTCATCCGTTTTTTATCAACAAGTATGTAATTGTACCAACCGTTTTGTATTCCATTACCATGCACCGATTTCCACCTACAAAACATCTTTCCGTTCGTTAAATGCTTTGCGCAGATTCATGTTAAAAATCGCATTTTGTACTTTATGATACCGGAGCTGGAAATAACGACTTAACTACAAGTAGAAAATATCTTACGTAGTATTAACTATCCCTCTTGTTTGATTATCGTAGATGTCACGTTTAATTGCTAAGAATGTCAGTATATTTCACTGTGCCTGTTTAATTATTAGATGACGAGGTTATTAACTGGAGTTGGATCGGGTTATTTGATATCCAGTCTGAAGGGGATTGTAAATGTGGCTTATCCAGACAACAGAGGATACATTGTATTAAGAAACTAGGAAACCGTGCAACGTCCAAGATTTTTTTTCTGACTTTGGGAGGGAAGTCTACATACCTTCATGTGGCAGCGTCTAAGTTGTGTATCTGCATCATTGATATTTATCGGGATAATTCCGTCTTTGGCTTTATCTTTCTTCTTGCCTCTCCCAGAGGAGTTTGGGCGTGACGTCGTCGTTATTTCTGATGTTTCGGGTCTAATTATATGCGTGTGATACGAAGCACTATACGAAGTCCGAGGGGAGTTCGACTCATCCGAGTCGTGACAATACACTACTCCTGTTTGGTTGACATGTATACTCGGAGTACATCCCATTCCGGTCACTCCGCAATTAATCTAGATAACCGAACTGACACACGCACACAATGCACTTTCAGCTAAAATTATCCGTTTAAATAATTAAATCATTTACCCAATAGCAAATGGACAACCACGTAAATCCCTTGTGAAACACGCCGATATGTTTACACTAAGCGATTTGGAAGAATCGTTCAAACGAAATTTACTAAATGGAAAATGTTCAATTAATGCTGGCATCGAGGAACGCAACAAAGGCTTTTGATAACCCATGAATATTACAAATTCGCACACTTGTAGAAGTTCACTTGCTGATCAGCGAGTTATTTACGAGAAATAATACCAAAATCGCATCATATGACACTAACACATTTTCCTTCACTGTCGGCCTTATATATAGATCTCAGCGAGTACAACATTCCATTTTGTTCCCTTTACTGGACATCTCTGATATTAACACTTGACAAGAACAGCTCAGAATTATGATACAACAGTATCCGTATCGAGATTATGATATTGGCGTTGACTCGAAATTTTCA
Organism: Atrina japonica; assembly: GCA_030159075.1. NCBI lineage: Eukaryota > Metazoa > Mollusca > Bivalvia > Pterioida > Pinnidae > Atrina > Atrina japonica. The sequence goes on from BROG01000077.1 coordinate 1,617,029, forward strand.
AGAGAAGCGCGAACTGTACGTGATGTAGGTTATCGCTTTTGAAGGTTTATTTTGATTTCAACTTTCCACTAAACAGGTTTCAGAATTATCTAACGCAGTTTGACTTAAAACTCATTTCTCAATGTTACGCCAGCTTCTCGGATGAACGCGATGATCAACAACATGTAAACATCACCGGAATTAATTCCTTGTATCTTTAACATCAAATGAATTAACTCCATGTATATCACCATGGAATATGCTTTTACACGATTTTGAAATGCAAATATATCTCGGGGTAATTCATTACTATCAGAATCTCCTCATTTAAATACCGTTTGCATGAAAACACCCTGTTATGAATAAGCGTTTTCTACAATAAAAGCAATGTGAAGCAAATTGCATCTACTTTTCCTATCTCGAGTTTTCAACCCGGCTGTGACCTTCCTTCTGACGTCAATCGCTGGGCAAATACACTGCGAGGATAGCAACGATTTCTCAATCTGTGCGAAGAATTAAAATTGTCTAGGAGAAAGGCAAGTTATAATGTTCTAATGGAGACGAATAACTTTAATAACGCATATGTATAACGATTCAAAGGTGGGGTTTTCTCCATATATATATATATATATATATATATATATATATATATATATATATATATATATATATATATATATATATAATTTTTACAAACAGGCATTTTTCACACAACATGTAATGGGAATTTATACTATACAAAGTATCATTTTAAACGTCTTTCAATGGGGACCCCAGTGGAATTTAAATACTCACAAGTATTACAATTACTCGCAAACAAAGCAACGTACGGGGTGTAATTTACGGAAACATTTTATTTTCATATAATAATGATATATAATAGTTTATCCTCAGTTAAAACAAAATCGACAACCTACATAAGCAAACTGAGCGTAAATGGACGATAACGAAATTTGTAACGTATAAAAAAAGTCTACCAAGGTAAAGTGGCACATCCTGGTTCAGTCAGAAACCAAAACAATACGGTCTACTTTCCAAAAAAAGGTTGTACAGGTAAAACATATTGCCTTGCATGGACTTATGTATTACTGAATCTCTACTTTTGTGATGGCAAGTAGCTTGTCACCCCTGTTATGATTTGATTTAGACTCGTTGTGTTTGTAAACGTATGCCAATTAATACCTTGGTAGACCTGTATATGCAAGTGAAAGGTAGAGACGATTATATTCTAAGTTAGTTTTTATCCTTGTCCACTCTCTTATTTCTTTTTTTTTTTTCAGGCCACGGCAGGATTTTTTTGTTTATATATTGAAGCCACCAGATTGAGGTGATAACCCACAAATAAGGATCTGTGCTATGACTAGTGCAGTAATTGCTCTTTCATGTCCAAAGCTTACACATGGGGCTAAGGTTTTTAAAAGCAGCAAACACCCGCAGCATCTGAAAGTCTTGTGACGTTAATTTTTTTTTGCATCCAAGCGCTTGGCAAAGCCCAAACTGTTACAAAGAGTTACCGGTCCTTGCACTCTCGAATGTACCGACAACTCTGTGAAAGAAATAGGACAAAAGTCAGAATTTTTAACCAGAACTTGAATCGAAACCGGGTTCAAACGATTATTCTGAAACTACTGAACCGACTAGATCAGGCTTTTTATTGCAAGTTCCAAAGTTCCTTTTATTGCCGATTACCTATATTATGTTTTCATTTCTTGATTGACCAGGAGTTACACCAAACAGTAAATCAAAAAGTGTAAGCATCATACTACTGATTAAATTAATATACAGGTTCACTAAACCAGATTTACAAACTTGAAAAGTTCCGGTATAAAATTCAGTACGTGTCAGAGCTAAGTTAATTAACACAGACAGAAGTAGTTCATTTGCAAAGCACTAGTTCTGTTGAACAGTATGATGTTTGTTTTAATTATGCTTCACGTCGTTAGCGCATGGTAAGAGGAGGAAGTCCCTGGCCTTCCGCAAGTTCTCTGTCCAACTTGCCCGGTTCACGAATTATCAACGTGAGGTTCGAACCTGAATCCCCTTCATCTGGTATTAGAAGTTGCCCACCTAATAAACATACCTCATTCCAATTTAAGCGGTCCAGGGCGTGGTTTGATAATCACAATGAACCGCGAAAACACCGCATATTTCAGCAATTTTTTTCTAGATTTCGCGAGTGTCCGTGGACACGACTGAAAAAAATGACGTGAATATTTGTTCCCGAAATACTGTGGATAGCCGCGCGAACGGTGAAGGAACCGTACTCAGTGACCGTAAAAAATAAACTCCCGCAAATCAACCAACGGCATTCAGAACAGCTCAGTCCTAAGGAACCGCTCTATCGCCGTTATCAAACACAACATTTTTTAAGTGGAAAGGGGGTTTGATAAAACCGGTCCGTCGGTTTAAAAAAAAAGTGCCGGGAAACCGTTTGCTATAGAACAACGCAAAACCGTAAAGAAACAGCGTTTGTGGAGAAACCGCATGTATGGAGAAAGTGTATTCGCAGAGGCAAAATATTTCGTATGTTATTAGTAAGAAAGTAGTATAAGATTGTTTACAATATTCCGTCATGTAACGAAAAGCGTTACATATTTCACGGTAAGCAACGAGAAAGTCTTCCGTCTCATAATGACTTGAAACGATATTCAGTGTTATCACATTTGCGGAAAGAATCGATATTGTGTTTACATGTGTGAAAGCGTGGAAAATAATAAGTTTCACAGAATATCACATTTCTATTATTTGTGACCAAACATCACTCTAGTTTACGTACAAACATGTAGGGTCGTACTTAGACAGAAAGACAAACCGATAGATTTTGTTTGGGTCGCTTAATATTCATATCAGCATGGAACGTTTGTTTGTTTTACGTCACGCTAAACAATTTTTCATTAGGGAACGACCATTTGATTCTGATGGGGGGGGGGCTGGTAGATTTTGGAAATAAATATTCTGCCCTTGAAATATTGAAAATAAATAATATGTCTTCTACTAGCAAGTAAATAAATAATCTGGCCTTAACTAGTGCCCCAATTTGGGTGAAAATTGAATAATGTTTAAAAATTTTCGGCTCGCTTCGCTCTCCATATTCCATTCTTCAATATTTTGGCTCACTACACTCACGAGTTTTTGTCTCACCATGACGAGGTCACAAAAGCGAGACATCGGCGCTGCGGTGACGGCATCAAACTTTACGTTTAGCGCCAACGTTAAGTTTGGGTAACCAACTTGTTGTTCAGTTAATATTGGTGCTGGGTTGATAACATTTGACCTGATAGTCCTTTGTGGGTCTAGCATGGATGTTCAATTTGGAATATCTTTTTTTTTATTGTTATTATTTCTAACGGTTTTTTTTTTTTTTTTTTTTTTTTTTTTTTTTTTTTTTGTTACAGGCTTGCTAGTTAATTGATATTGGTGCCAACTTGGTGATATTTGAACTAGATGTTCCTGTGGGTCTAGCATTGATGTTATGAAGGATGATTGGGAATATTTTGTTTGTTTGCTTGTTTTTTTTTTTTAAATGACGGTTTTGGACTTCACAGGCATTTGGTGATGTCTCCATATGCGTGAAAGATTCTTGAGTGGACGTTAAACAACAATAAACAAACAATAAGCAAAAATTTGTTCAGATCAAAGTTAAGTTTTTGTTACAGGTTTGCTGTTCAGCTGATATTAATATCTTGGTGATATTTGGTCTTGGTGATTGTAGGGGGGGGGGGTTACATTGATGTTAAGAAGTTTGATTGGGAACATTTTTGGGATTTTTTTTATTTTAGTTTTTGGACTTTCTGTTTTTTGCACAAAAAAAAATTCTGTATTCAGATCAATGTTAAGTTTGCATTAGGGTCTTGGTTCTTGGTTAATGGTAGTGTTAGGTTGCTGATAATTTGGATGGAGGTTCCATTAGGGTAGAACATCAGTGCTGATTGATGTGCTGTTGGGGAATAAATTTCACCCCCTTAAATTTATTATTTTATGTATTTCTTGAAAACCATTCACCTCTTCCCCTAAACCATATATATTCTTGTTTGTTATGGATAGACACATGTATTGGTGTATGATAGGGTCCTCCCCCTCCAGAATATATATTTTCACTAATAACTTAAAAATCGTTCAAAGCCCTGTCATGTTGTAAATTTTGAATGTACTGGGTGGGTGTAAATACAAAATTAACAACAAGACAACCTGTCATGTTGTAAGTTTTGTATTTACACCTACCCAGTACATTCAAAATATACCACATGACAGTGTTTTATGCCACACTCAACAATTTTTCAGGTGGTGGCCAGTTTTTGTTGGTGGAGGAGAGTGCCTGGTTACAATGTACCCAGGAAGAGACCACCAGCCTCACGCAAGTAAAGTGGCAAACTTTCTCACGTAAATCGACTTAGATTCCATTGTTGATCAGAAGTGAGAGACTCCATGGTTCAAAGCGCAATGTTTTAACCACAGAGGCCCTCAAATACCAGTTAAGGCTTCCAAATTATTGAAATCGGATAGCATGTTACGTTACTAAGGATTCCTTATCACAATCATGCCTCAAATAATCCAATATCTCCTCAACTCTCCCTTCGGAAAATTTCGAGATCTGCCACTACAATATATTACATTTCTGATCACATGTCAATACATTATAGCAAAAAAATGAAGGAAATAAATAATCTATCCCTGGTCTGCTTGAAATATAATTTTTCTGTCCTGCGACGGTATGAAAATAAACAATCTGACTCGGCTATGCCAGGCCACCCCCGCGCCTCAAAATCAAATGGCCTTCCCCTTACAGAGAGTGGCGACAATGTTTATTGTTGATGAAAAATAGTTGTAACCTCTGCATGCGTTGTTGAGGTAGAAGTTTCCCGACGATCGAGTGATCCTCTGATAGCGTTTAATTAGCACGGATTGTTCCTTATTCTATAGATAAAAAAATACGAACTCGGGGAATATCTCTAAAACTTTGTAAAGTAAACAAGGAGTTTTATTTTTTATCCAACGACCAAAATTTGGTATACCGCACACTTGATTTTAACGGGAAATGAAATATTTCCTGAATTTTGCCTTTAGTGTACCTCTGCGACGGTATCAAATGCACATGCGTCAAAAGTGAAAATGATAATCACATGTGCTGCATTGACCAATGACATTAACTGAAAGCCGCAATCCATATTATAGTTCAATTTATATATTTTGGGCAACGCAGCACCCTTTGATTATCATACGGATGATTTCGGTTACGAAAAGAATCATAGGTAAAATGTTTTATTTCCAACTGAATACTATTCATATATACATAGGCGTCGGAGCCGGGGGGGGCTAGGGGGGGCTTAGCCCCCCCCCCCCCCCCTTTTTTTGCAAAGATAGGCATAGGTGTTGAAAATTGGGGCTTAGCCCCCTAGACGTTTCTGGCGCGTGTGTGTTTTAAGTTGGTTTAGCCCCCCCCACTTCTGGCCTGTGTGTGTGTTTTAAGTTGGTTTAGCCCCCCCCACTTTCAATTTGCTTCCGACGCCTATGATATATATATATATATATATATATATATATATATATATATATAAAGGTGTGGTAACGAGTAAGAACTGCACGCATTCTATTGTGACAAGTTTCCGATTGCGATTATTAAAATCCACACTTAAATCCTTGTGGGATGGAGTATTGCGAACCATTTGTTGATCTAGGCTGAAACGTATGGGGCGCCGTTTTACTTTTTAATACCAGTTAGTGATATCACTTTTTCGAATAAGTGATATCACCTATTCGAATGGGTGATATTACCCATTGAAATACCGAACAAGTGATATCACCTATTCGAATACGTGATATCTCCTATTTGAAAGAGTGATATCACCTATTCGAAAGAGTGATATCACTTGTACGAATAAGTGATGTCACTTATAGAAACGAATAAGTGATATCACCTATTCGTATAAGTGATATCACTCTTTAGATTTAAAGATTTAAACGTATTTTATTGTTTCTAAACAAATGGATTGGACACAAGTTATAACAACTTATTAAAGTCCTTTCCGTTACATACAACATAATACATTTTAACATGTCACGTAACGATGATTTAAAACAACAGGATTTATATTTGTTTCAAAATTAAACAAGAAAAGAACAGAAATTAATTTACAAAAGAAAGAAATGGAGAACTATTTTTTATATAAAGCTAACTTATTAAACTAACATCAAACTAACATATCAGGCCTGTATACACTAGACTGCATTCGAAAAACGTTCTTCTTATCAAAAAGTCTTGAAAGTACACAAACCGGAAAATCTTTCCTATGCATTCTTGAAATCCAATCCTGAAAAAACTCGCAATCATTACAGGCCCGATATTACTTATCATTTAAAAAAAAAAAAAGACGATTTACAGTTTGATTGACTCATAAGACCATCAAATGAAATGCAAAAACCAAAAACTACAGATAACATGAATAATATATAAGGCTGCTTTAAAGCAATTTAATCAATGTAAATCGAATGAAAATCATATGAGTCTGGTGTCTAAAAAATCTTTATATAAGAAAATGGTTTTTAAACTAAAACGACAATATGAGAGACATGAAGGTGATATGTTTGAATATTTGCGGAGAAAAAACCCAAAACAATTTTATAAATATTTTAATAAACGGAAGTCAAAAGATAAATCAGTGAACATTACTTCAGAGCAGTTTTTGAAACATTTTTATAATATTTCAGCGCCCCACTCACAAACAGAAGTGCAGACTGTTAATGAGTCTGAGTCGGAGCAACCAGCATGTTATGAAGAATTAGATGTTGAAATATCAGCAGATGAAATAGAGAGTGCAATTAAAAACCTAAATGTAAATAAAAGTTGTGCCGAAGATTTGATAATTAATGAAATATTTATTAAATGTAAAGATGTATTAAAGCCCATCTTATTTAAATTATTTAATGCCATATTTAAGTCAGGCTTTTTTCCTGCTGCGTGGGCAAAAGGTTGTATTGTTCCAGTATTTAAAAAGGGGGACTGTAATGACCTTAATAATTATAGGGGAATAACTATTGTAAGTTGTATGGGGAAATTGTTTACATCAATTTTGAACAAACGACTATTGCAGTGGGACAAAGAATTTAATATAATTTCTGATGCCCAATTTGGGTTTAAACCGGGTGTAAGCACTGTAGATGCTATATTTGTTCTTCAAACTTTAATTAATCGTACATTAATGAGAAAGAAAAAACTATTTTGTTGTTTTATAGACTATCAAAAGGCTTTTGATTTTATCCATAGAAGTAGCCTTTGGACAAAATTGATTAAACAAGGTGTGACAGGTAAAATTTTCACTGTAATAAGGTCATTGTATAGCCAAATAAAAGTTTGTGTCAAACATAACGGGCAACTTACAGAATATTTTAATAGTAATTCTGGTTTGTTACAAGGGGAGGTAATGTCCCCAATATTATTTTCTCTATATATCAATGATTTTGAAATGTATTTTTTGAAAGAAAATGTTCCGTCTGTCGATATACAATTAATTAATTTATTTTTGTTAATGTATGCAGATGATACAGTGATAATCTCTGAAACATGCGACGGTTTACAAAAAATGTTAGACTCTCTTCTTGGTTATACGAAGAAATGGAACTTAACAGTTAATATAGAAAAAACTAAGATACTGGTATTCAGGAACGGTAAGAAACTAAAAGATAACGAAGTTTGGACATATGATGGTAAAAAAGTAGATATTGTTGATCAGTTTAATTATTTAGGGATTTTGCTTAATTATAATGGGAAATTTTTACAAACCCAAAAGCACATAGCTCAACAGGGACAAAAGGCTTTATTTGCAATTTCCAATACTTTAAAAAATTTAAACTTTAATATTGAGACAAAATGTTCTATTTTCGATATTTACATTAATAGTATCCTTAACTACGGGGCTGAAATTTGGGGATTCCATAAAGCAAGTGATGTAGAAAAAGTTCATTTGATGTATTTAAAGAGAATTTTGGGTGTAAAAAAGAATACCTCTAACATATTAGTTTATTGTGAGTTAGGACGATTCCCGCTTTATCTAAAAAGAAAGATAAGGATTTTAAAATATTGGTTAAAGCTTAGGGCCACGGAAAACTGTATTTTGAGTGCATGTTACCAAGAATTGTTAGACATAAATGATAATTGGATTGTTAATATTAAGATTGAATTATCAAATTTGGGACTGAATTATCTTTGGGACATGTCTTATTCTGATAAATTTACTATACGTGTAATAGAAGAGAGAATGTATGATATGTATAAGCAAACTTTGTTAGCAGAAATAGCTCGATCATCAAAGGGATTTTTATACCAACACTTAATAGACAGCTTTACTTTACAATATTACTTACGTAAACCTATACCTTCTTTATACAGAAAATTTATATCTCGTTTCAGAATGGCAGCACATAATCTTAGAATAGAACAAGGGAGATTTTTTAATGAAACTAGATTTAATAGAAAATGTACTTTTTGTAATTTGAATGATATAGAAGATGAATTTCATTTTATACTCGTATGCCCAAATTATTCCACACTCAGATCAAAATTTATTAAAAAGTATTATTATTATAAACCTAGTGTTTTTAAGCTAATTCAGTTAATGAGTGTGAACAATGTTAAGGAAATTTGTAATTTAGGTAAATATTTACACCTAGCCTGTAGAGCTAGAAATTCTCTGTAATACTGCTCTCCATGTGTATGTTTACATAATTATATGATAATGTTAAGTGTGTTATGTGAAGTGTTGTTGTACCACTATTATTATTATTATTTTTTTGTTGTTCTTCTCCCTCTCGATATTGTGTATCCATTCATACACTCCTGTATATTTGTATATATGTTTGTACCAATGAGCCAATGGCTTACGGAATAAAATGAACTGAACTGTGAAGATTTACGTGAAAACCTACGTGTGCCATCGGTTTGGCGTAAATTCACACCTAAGATAAAATTGGCGACATCTTATGTTATAATTATTTTAATTGCTCCCCATTTGGGAGAGAAACCGTGCACAGAACTAAGAACGCATTTTCAAGACCGGCGTAACGTCCGAAAATACTTAGAATTAGATTTAGATCTAACAGTGATATATAAAGCTGGATCTAATTTAAAAAAAAAGATTATATATCTATTGTTTTGAAAAAAGAATCATTTTATGCAAAGAACGTGTACGGAATTTTGGCTGACATCAATCCCTATCACGGCATCAGTAGGTTTAGACCACTTTTACTCTGCACATGGATGTTTACACAAACAAAGTGTCCTAGCTACGGAGAATTCTAAAGCGAAAAACTACCGGTCGGCCCGGGAGTAAGACAGAAATCACATAAACAGCGCTTTTCAATTAAAATAAAGGGCGAAATGTTAATTCTATATTACAAGTATCACTAAATAAATACATAACAAGATAATTCATATGTCGTTATATGACATACGACATAAATTTTATTACTACATGTAGCACGTGTCAGCTTCCGTAGAATCGTGATCAGAGGTGTCTTGCTCAGCTGTGGACGCCCTACCAAAGGGCTAATTTTGTGTTTTTATTTGAATAAACATTTCCGCCTTCCAGAATAACATGCGGATACAAAACAGAAATCTAAAGTACAGCACGGTTACAGAGGTCTTTCCTTTTCCCATCATTCCTTCGTTGTTTTATATAAAACCAACATTTTTAAATGTTCATATTAGCAACAAATCTAAGTGGAAACTAAATAAAAATATTTCTGTCTGTGGGAAATTTAATTCATTTTTTAAACCATTCTAAAATATACATAACTACTCTGCATATTTTGAGTACACAATGATTTTATGAGACAATATTATATAACAAGAAAAAATCTACATGAGTAGATCTAAAGAACAAGTATAGAAATTAAAAAATTTCTCCATGGCTAAAACCTAAATATTCCCATAAAAATGTCAAGTAAAATTTAAGATATATGCATTTTATGATATGAATGTATTTGACTGTAATTCTGTAAAATTTAGCAGAATTCTATTAAGATTTTATGATAATAATACTGCTGAAATGCATATCAAATACAATGTATATGCATATGCATTTTAAATTTTTTAAATTCATACAAATTCATGAAAATGAGATTTGACACATTTAATTGAAAATACGAATCTGTAAACAAATATAATACAGTTCAAATATATACAGTATATTGACAAGTTCAGTGAAATGTGATTCTTTTAGTTATTTAGTCTTTAATTAACTCCGACTTTGGACATAAATGATGTAAAATCATTGGGTGATAAAAAGTAAATCTTATATGTCAACTTCAGGTAACGGCTAATACACGGGGTATTTACTACTATTATTCGCGAAACTTTAGCAATAATTTACATGCCTGAAGTTGGACATAAGTTTTGTATATATTTTGTGAAGAGTTCAGATTCAGACTTCAAAGTGTGGTGCTGTGTATGTGTATATAATTTAATAAAATATTGAAAATGGACACAAGCGAGTTGTGAATTTATTCCCTACATGTAACCAACGAAATTCATGGGTATAATTTTATAAACATTAAAAAATTGTTTGTTTTGTATAAAACAACGAACAAAATGACAAAAAAGGAAAGACTTTTGTCACCATGCTGTACGATTTCTGTTTTGTATACGCAAGTCATTCCAGAAAGCGAAAAGGCGACGTTCGGCGGGTTTTCGCGTTTATTTTACAAGGCGAAAAAGCGAAGTTTGGCGGGTTGTCGCGTTTTAAACAAGGCGAAGTTTGGTGGGTTTTCGCGTTTATTTTACAAGGCGAAAAGGCGGAGTTTGGCGGGTTGTCGCATTTTAAGGGGTAGAAGGGTACCCTGGGGTATACAAAAAAAATATCACCAATTTTTTCCATACTTAATCATAATGAATGCATGATTTAATAGAATGATGTTCAAGATCACACTCAAGGTCAAATGGTGGTACAGTCTTTTCTTAAAGAATACATCTACCTACATCTGTTAAGGGATAGTTACATATGCAAGAGTTATGCCCCTTTCCAGAATTTTGATGATTTTCATCAACTGTCCTATTCATTATTAAAAAACACTTATTTATTTACAAAACTCATATTTTTCTAGTAAAATTTTATCAAACGCCATTGTATCAATGTGTTTTTATGCTTTTATTAGAGCTGGTGGATAAAGAGGACGAAAGATTGAAAACTGTGACCCCCAAAATATCAAATTTTTATAACATTTAAATCTTAAATTCGGTCACTGTAAAAAAATTTAGTCATCATTTTTTCTGTTAAAGATCAATTCAGAATGGTTAACAATTATTTAGAGTCAATAAAACAAGTTGTGGGTATATAGCGAAGAAATAACGCCTTGAAGTATGCCGAAATTGAATATTTTTTAAAAGAAAATTTTAAGAGAAGACTGTACCACCATTTGACCTTGAGTGTGACCTTGAACATGACCTTGACCCTGACTGGGCGATGCACCTGATCATAATGAACCTTTCCTGATGTCTTTTGTGAACAAATTTGTGTCGTCTGTCAACTTTGTTTAGATTGCCAACAGCAGTTCCAGTTTATATTACTGTATTGACATTCTGGTCACGTGACCAGGTGTCCTTCTTCCCGTTGGCGGGTTTCGCGTTTTCAACAAGGCGAAAAAACAAAGTTTGGCTGGTTGTCGCGTTTATTTTACAAAGCGAAAAGGCGACGTTCGGCTGGTTGTCGCGTTTTAAACTATGTGAAAAGGCGAGGTTTGGCGGGTTGTCGAATTTTAAACAAGGCGAAAAGGCGACGTTCGGTGGGTTTTCACGTTTATTTTACAAGGCGAAAAGGCGAAATTTGGCGGGTTTTCGAGTTTTAAACAAGGCGATAGGGCGACATTCGGCGGTTTGTCGTGTTTTAAACAAGGCGAAGTTTTGCGGGTTTTTCGCGTTTACTTTACAAGGCGAAAAAGCGAAAAGGCGACGTTCGGCGGGTTTTCGCCTTGGTCATAACAACACGAAAAGGAGAAAAGGCGATGAAAGTTACGCGAAAAGGCGAGATAAACGGCGCCTTTTCGTGTTAATTTTTCGCCTTTTTGCGTAGATAATTAAAGGCGACAACCCGTCGAACGGCGGGTTTCCGCGTTAGAAATCAGCCACCATAGTTTGTATATACATTTGTATTTATTTCCCCATTATTACGATACATATTGGTGAAAATCATTAAGGATTAATTGGATGCGAGAAGCTTTTGTTTTGATGGGAATTCAATAAACCGTGACGGTCAAATTCTGCAATTAGAATTTGAAAAATATCGATGACACGCACGGTGATCAACACAATATCAAATATTTAATTTATGAAACTTAAGTATGGAACTGTAATGTAATCAATTTATTATTATCAGCGATTCGTTGAAATTCTGGAATCCATGGCAACGCGCGGCGCGCTATTCTCCAATGATTTCTTTATGTATATATGTAGTTGAATTCGTGTGTCAATGACATGGGATCCGATACGATTGTTTTACTCCTTCGGGAATCTCATCAACAATAATCCAAACAAATTAATCGTCGTTTTGGTTTGCAGTTTAAACATACCTGGATCCGGCTGTAAACATTTTATTAATGATGATCGATTTTTGGCATAAGATTTCTCCGCCAACACTTGATATGTCTGTTACATCAGTCTGTAATTATAAGAACTTAACTTTATTGTCTGGGCCTCTTTCTGTAAAAGTACACACTGATTGTTTAAGTCGTAAATCTCTTGTAATATAATACTGCAAGAAAAAAAAAAGAAAAAGAAAAAACGATTAATTTGTTTGAATTTTTGTTGATGAGATTCCCAAACGAGAATAGTTGAAATAAGACGGATATATAGCACAACATTATTAAACCGGGTTTTTGGTCAAAACTAACTTCACTTTCTCATTGTCTTAGGTTCGACAGTTTATACTGATGAATGCAATATATCCATGTAGATAATTTAAACTCTAGAATATATATATATATATATATATATATATATATATATATATATATATATATATATATATATATATATATACATTACAAATATAATTATGTGTGAAGAATAGACCATTTTCAAGTTATTCCATTCCGTTCAGTTTTGTTAGAATAGTTTGTACTCTGATCACGTGACTTCACCTGAAGGTCCTTTTCGGTTATGTGATATTTACGAAGACATACTATATTTCAGTTCATCTGCGAGGAATTAAGTTTAGATAAAGTGTTACCCCTTTCCAGTAGGATGCATGGTAGGTCTGCCCATATTCATGGTCATATAAAAGTATGCGATAATCCTTTTAACCGGAAGTGATATTGCCCTACTTTGTGCTTTAAAAATGCATAATATTGTGACAAACCATGACGGAACAGTACAACTCAGAAAAGGTCTATTGGCATTTACCATCAATAAATTTGATAGACATATAAATTATTTCCCTTAAATTTTAAATGTGTATAGTTACGCCATTTACCAGGGTTCAACATTAAGGTTTGTCCAGTTGTCCGGGACAATTTCATTTTAGATTCGGACAAGAAGATGTTACTCTTCACTTGTCAGATTGGACAAGTGAAATTGTTGATGATAAAAAATTAATTCAATAAAGATCATTCTTCTCTAAACACAAAATAATATCTTTAAATATTACACTGGATTTTCGGACAAGTCATTTTTGCATTTGGACATGTGGACATTTTTATTATTGTTGACCCTTGTTTACGCTGTTCATAACTGGTTTCGAAAATTATAGGCATAGAGAATAAGCAGTTCTTGATATGATTTGTAGATTATGTCCTTTATTGTTTTTAAGTATTTGAATGACATTTTGTGCGTTATCAGACGTCTGCTGTTTTGACAAAAAAAAAAAACAATTCTACCAATCGGAATAAAATACAATAAAAACTCGTGCACCAATACAAATTAACAATGGGGACATAATGGCTCAGATGGTAGAGCGCCAGACATTCAATACGACAGTCCCGGGTTTGATCCGTGGTCGTGTCAAGTTTTCAAAGGTGAGTTGCCGTCACCTGTTTGTACCTGAATATACTAGTATGTGACCGGTCTTTATTTACAGAAATACATGAGTTGGCCTACAATAAGTAAAATCACGTTATAGAGATAAACTAATGTAGACCTATCATATATAAACATGGTGTTCAAGTTTACATCCGTGCGAACCTTTCGTTATCAATTTATACATAACAAGTTATTTTGTTGGATTATCTTGGAATAGACAGCCGGTATAATCCGATCTATTGTTGAATCTTATTGGTCAAGAGACTTATTTATATCGGCCAATCAAATTACGCGTAGTATTCCATAACCTTAGCACTTCAAGCTGTAAATCAATCATAGAGGCATTATAATTTATGCCATTATGCCAGAAAGCTTTAGGCTAGATCATATGTCATGAAACAAAGTACCATCAAATCTCGTTAAACTCCCATGGGCAGATTTCTGCCCAAATGAGATTGGGTCGTAACGGATGTTTTAGAGCGAAACGGAAGTACAATCAGATACCAGTTCAACAGCTTGACCTTGTAATGTCACGTGTTGATACCACTTTACTTCAGCTACTTGATATCACATGTTGGCATAAATGAATCGACAAAGCTAGATACTATAAACACTGTACATGTACCTGTGTAATGAATGTGGCGTTGTATACTATTGCATGATGTCTAGGCTGTGTGATAACAAAGAAATACAACGGAAATGTTATACAACCACGTGATAGACGTTTTCATGGTAACTTTCATTTGTGAACGCGTACGAAAACTTCGACTGGCATCAAGGAATTTCTTGTCTAAAGCAAATCGTACCCAATGCAAGACAAATCATATACAGGGTACGATTTGTGTTTCAATGAGATGGTTTTATATTGGGAACGAAACACGAAACTCCTTGATGGCGTCCGGAACTGTTCGTGCGTAGGTGAAATTTGTAGAAACGCAGTTATCGTACAAAGGTTTCTTGGCCTACTGTATCAATACAGTCAAGTGAAATAAATGTAGGGTCTACATATGAGCGTATTCTCAATTCGCAGAATACAGAGTAAACTCCCATTTGCTAAACTTTTCAGTCGTCTTTCTTTATAGGACGACAAATTATTTTTATTTTTGCTTTCAAAATTAAACAGCCTGATAAACCCAGTATAACTTTAAAAAACATTAAAAATTTACATATTTGGTATTGGGGGGGGGGGGGCAGAAAAAGAAAAAGAAAGCCACCATACGTCTTTACAAGATGCCCGCTACAATGAGAAGATAACTCAACAGATGGGAGCTAAATCCTGTATTCCACAAGTATGGAATATGGCATGTATAAGAATACACGCAACACATACTGCTTCATATCTTAAAATTCTTATAACATCAACACGTAAACAAATTGTTATAAATTGTATTTTGTATATATAAACAATTTTGCACTGCTCCCCTCAAGCACCAAGTTTTTCCACTCACCTACTGGGGCAATTGTTTGTCGGAAGGTTTGATAATATTTTTGAAAAGGAAAAATATGCGTATGCCTATTTGGCTACTTTTACTTTTGTCTGCTTGTTTTACGTCAAATCGCGTCAATGCGACATATTAATTAGATTGAACTAACACACTATATATAATATTCACACCTGTCCATTGGTAATTAGTATCTAGTGTAGTTTGCCAATCTTTCTACGATGCATTCACAGTGTTTTGTTTGGGTTTTTTTCAGCTACCTCATTGTTACACATCATATCAATTAACCGTATATAGATATATGATGTTTACAAACACAACGAGTCTAAATTACATCATAATAGGGGTGACAGGCTAGATCTCGGTATAATATATCAAAGATACAGTAACGAGTGGAAACAGAGCGAAGCAAATTTTGAAATACAGACGGTAGTTTTGATTTCAACTCGGATGGGTCGTGAAGCAATTTATACACATAGGGATACACGAGTTATCTTTCTTGTAATCAGTTCGGCTATCACGTTCGCTTTCTTTCACTACGACTTGACACATCAGATGCAACGGTTTTGTTGATCTGCATTAGCGCGGATTGACGTTTTTTTTTAAACGCAGAAAATATATCGTATACTAGTGCAGAAAACCATTACATTCATCATGTTCTCATAAATTATTTTGATTTACCAGACATCAGCGTCGGAAGCAAATTGAAAGTGGGGGGGGGCTAAACCGACATAAAACACATACACACGCCAGAAACGTCTATGTCCTATGTCTATATTTGCAAAAAAGTGGGGGGGCTAAGCCCCCCCGGTTCCGACGCCTATGCCAGAGGTTTTGGTAAAACTGAGAACATGATACATTTGCGTGATTTGAATAAACTAATCCATGACAGCACGGGATTAGTTAAAATGTGTTTAATATCATAACTTGATTATCTTCATATCTGAGATTCAATATAAATTCAAAAGATAAGGGTAGAAATCATTTATTTCGTTTTACCAGCGATATATAAAGCTAATATTAGCTTTATATATCGCTGGTTTTACTTGGAAATGTGACCGGTTGGTTAGAGCATCACACTTTAAACCACGAATGTTCTCACATCTGGTCAGCGCAGGTTCGAGCCCCGCTGGAACCTAGGCTGGGTTTTTTTTTTTTTTTAGAAAATTTACAACTTTATTTGTGGAAGGCCGATGGTCTCTTCCCGGGTACCGTGATTGTAACCGAATTCTCTCCTCCACCATTAAAAACTGACCGCCACCATTTAACTGAAAATTGTTGAGTGTGGCGTAAAAATTCAAAATCAAACTTGAAAATAGGATGTTTATATCAATGGACAACGACAAACTGATTTTAAACCAAGTGAATTGAAAATTCCGTGAATTATATATTTCATTTATTCATTAAAGTATTATAGTGAGGGTTCATTAGCCTTTATTTACTGTTTAATAACGAAATCAAACACAGGAGCGTGCCTTGTGTTAGTTATAAGCCCGTCTAGAAAAAAAAAAGAATTCAAATACTATGTAAATATATAATTGTCCTTCCAATAACAAGCTTAAAGCTTACGGATAAATTATGGACTAATTCCCCACTACTTTTCGCAATTTTGTTAGGTTCTTCTTCATTTATTTATTTGGGAGGTGGAGGGGTGCGAACTGCTTTGTAATTGCTGTATAATATTGAGCGGTACTGAACCATGCAAGTATGGATGCAATATATGACATATAATGGTATAATTGTGTACACTTGTCAGTAATACTGACATGAGAGTGTAGTTGTACACTTGTCAGAAATACTGACATGAGAGTATAGCTGTACACTTCTCAGAAATACTGACATGAGAGTATAGCTGTACACTTGTCAGTAATATTGACATATCAGAGTACAGCTGTACACTTCTCAGTAATACTGACATGAGAGTGTAGTTTTACAATTGTCAGTAATATTGACATATCGGAGTACAGCTGTACACTTCTCAGTAATACTGACATGAGAGTGTAGTTGTACACTTGTCAGTAATATTGACATATCAGAGTACAGCTGTACACTTCTCAGTAATACTGACATGAGAGTGTAGTTGTACACTTGTCAGTAATATTGACATATCAGAGTACAACTGTACACTTGTCAGAAATACTGACATGATAGTATAGCTGTACACTTGTAAAAGATATTGACATATTAGAGTATAGGTGTACACTTCTCAGTAATACTGAACTATCAGAGGATAGATGTACACTTGTCAGTAACAACAACATATCAGAGTATAGGTGTACACTGGTCAGTAATACTGCCATCTGAGTATAGCTGTACAATTCTCTGTAATACTGACTTATCACAGTTCAGATGTACACTAGTAGTACTGACGACATATCATAAAATAGATGTACACTTGTCAGTAATACTGACATATAAGAGTATGGCTGTACACTTGTCAGTAATATGGACATATCAGAGTATATTTGTATAATGGTAGTACTGACACATCAGAGTACAGCTGTTCACTTGTCAGTAATACTGACATCAGATTACAGCTGTACACTTGTCAGTAATACTGACATCAGAGTTCAGCTGTACACTTGTCAGTTCTACTGATATATCAGAGTAATAGTGATGTCTGAGTATAGCTGTACACTTGTCAGTAATGCTGCCATCTGAGTACAGTTGTACACTTGTCAGTACTACTGATATATCAGAGTACAGCTGTACACTTGTCAGTAATACTGACATCAGAGTACAGCTGTACACTTGTCATTACTACTGATATATCAGAGTACAGCTGTACACTTGTCAGTAATACTGCCATCTGAGTACAGCTGTACACTTGTCAGTACTACTGATATATCAGAGTAATAGTGATGTCTAAGTATAGCTGTACACTTGTCTGTAAAGCTGACATATCAGTGTATAGATGTACACTAGTACTGGTGACATATCATAGAATAGCTGTACACTTGTCAGAAATATTGACATATCATAGTACAGATGTACATTTGTCAGTAATACTGACATATTAGCCTATAGCTGTACACTTGTCAGTAATACTGACATATCATAGTACAGATGTACATTTGTCAGTAATAGCTGTACACTTGTCAGTAATATTGACATATCATAGTACAGATGTACATTTGTCAGTAATACTGACATATCATAGTACAGATGTACATTTGTCAGTCATACTGACATATCATAGTACAGATGTACATTTGTCAGTCATACTGACATATCATAGTACAGATGTACATTTGTCAGTCATACTGACATATTAGACTATAGCTGTACACTTGTCAGTAATACTGACATCAGAGTATATCTATACACAAGCAATACAGACATATCAGTGTATATTTGTACATTGTACATCAGTAATACTGACATAAGAGTAAAGTTGTACAAATGATAATAGAAAAGTCAGAACCTGCTACTCTCTCTCTCTCTCTCTGTGATTCTCTGTCTATCTTGAATTCTACAAAATTGTAGAATGATACAGTTATTATAACAGTCATTATAGTTGAAATCTCGAACTCCGAGTTTCTTGGCGTCAAAGGGTCGGTCTGACCTACAGAAATTTCAAGAATCTTACAAACTCACCATGTCCTGCCTAGGAGTTCGTCTCTCCATCTACGGCATCAACAGGCTGGCTCTCATGCACGACGCCCTAAAACACACGGCTAAGGATCTTACAAACTCACCATGCCCTGCCTGGGAGTATAGATCTAGGTATCCAGAATATACATAAACTATATAAACACTTCGAGTTCACTTGATCATTTAAAGGAATACATATTTTTTGAAAAATTATCAGGTCTCTGTCCTACACTGCATGTTTTCAATGTGTCAAATGAACCGCTGCTTAATTGGGTATGTTAATTGGGAAAATGCTCTCTTTGACGCTAAGCAATCCAATTCATCCTATCTAAATAAATGAAGGTTTGCATTACTTCTGCCTCAGTGACTCGGGATTATAATTTTCTATTTTATAGCACGACAAATTGAGGTCAATGTCTTTCTTCCAAGTTTTGTTCAGATCTCGTAATTTGAGATCGATTGTGTTATCAATGTGACGGTTTGGTAGTCAACGTGACGGTATTGTTTACCGTTAATGATAATATCACCATAGAATATATAAATGCCTACGGTATAGAGAAAAACAAAACAATGACTTGTGTAAAATAATTATTTCGATTGTATTTCCAATCCGAAAATTGAAATGGAGTGTTAATTCCCAAGAAACTTATTCTGATTTCCGCATAATTGTAACGTATATTATTATAAACATTGTAAATTTAATACATGTATATTTTTTCAAGTTTTATTGGTGTACACTAGTTGAAAATATTAAATTCACTAATTTCACAATAATGTAACATGGCAGTTATTTCTGCTCACCTCCAACACCTAGAGGCATTTGTCACATCTTTGTCATAAAAACTACGGTCCGGAATCGCTGTGCTCTTTCCTAGGGAAGACGACGATGTTGTCACATAGATACACAGCGAGGTTAATCAGTGCACGCATACATGTATGAAGGTAAACTTCCTAAAACCAAAAATTTCGATTTGAAGGCGATCAATCCAAGAATGTGTTCTCTGTATGGATTTGTACAATCTACAGAATACCTCAAATAATTTTGATATTTTATTCACATTGGCAACTAGTTAATTTGTTCCTTACTTAAAGTAAATATACAAAGAATCTTATAATGCCTTATATCAATAAAAAAAAAAACAGCAAAAGAGCTAACCTAATTCTGTTATATAATATAAAAACATAAGATACCAAATTATAAATCTTCATGATGTCTAGGATACAATATATACAAATTTGATGTATACTGGATAGACACAGACGGCTCTGGGAATCCAGAGGAGGCCACTGAGGAGTATGCACCCCCTTTTGACCGGTCATACCCGCCGTGAGTCTAATCAATTCCAAACGGAATACTAGTAAGCGAGGGACAAATCCTCGCCACAGTTCGTCCAGGCGACTCAACAACCGCTATCGAACAGGTAACTCAACATTTCATTTAGTGAAATGGAGTATTGCAAACAAAGATATTATACCATTGTAAAATTTGTGAAACGTTGACACCAAACGTGATTTTCAATATCCCTGTGTCAAAAACTTTTCAGTATTAAGTAGTTTACATCTGTAGATGAAATGTTCATATTTGTTGAACACGCCCTAGCATATCGGATCTTTGTGTTCAGTATAACTGACCTTAAAATGTAAACTGTAAAGCTCGTTCGCTCATTCAGTTTAAATTGGAAATTTAAATGTGTAGTCTTATGCTCACTTTTAAATTTCCGATTTAAAAGTTATCAAATTATAACAATAAATTTCAAATCAGTATATTTCAAATGTAATAATACACCACCACTTCTATTTAGCTGTCACATATATCTATCAACTTAATTGTGACGGAAACATGCTTCCATACAAATTTTCTTATGGCGACTGTATGAAATTGATTCATGCGGATACAGACGCAGCACTGGAAAGGATTCCCTACATCATTACCAAGAAAAAAACGTGTGAGTCATTGTTGTCAAGAGAAAACGCATGGGAAGCAATCACTGTTTTCAAGAGAAAGCGTATGTGGTACACTGGGATACAGTCATTGTTGCCAAGAGTAAATGTTTGGGTACAATCATTATTGCCAAGAGAAAACATGTGGTGTATAATTATTGTTGCCATGGGTAAACGTGTGGGGTACAGATTATGTTGCCAAGTAAAACCGTGTGGGTACAGTTCCTGTTGCCAAGAGAAAACGCGTGGGGTATAGTAATTGTTACAAAACGAAAAGGTGTGGGTACAGTCATTGCTGCCATGTGAAAACGCGTGGGGTATAGTAACTGTTACCAAGCGGGATGCAATCGTTGTTGTTAAAAGAAAACATGTAGAGTGAAATCAGTGTTGCCAAGGGTAAACGTGTGAGTACAATCAGTGTTGCTAAGAGAAACTGTTTTGGATACAGACGATGTTGCCAAGAGGGAAAGCGTGGGCACAGTTGTTGTTGCCAAGAGTAAACGTTTGGGTACAACCATTCGTGTCAAGAGAAAATATGTGGGGTGAAATCATTGTTGCCAAGGTTAAACCTGTGGTAACAATCATTGTTGCCAACAGAAAACGTTTTGGATAAAGTCGATGCCAAGAGGAAAATCATGGGTACAATTATTTCCATGGGTAAACCTGTGGTAACAATCATTGTTGCCAACAGAAAACAGTTTGGATACAGTCGATGCCAAGAGGAAAATCATGGGTACTATTATTTTCATGGGTAAACGTGTGGGGAAAAATCATTGTTGCCAAGAGTAAACGAGTGGGTACAATAATTGTTGCCAAGGAAAAAAACTTGTGAATACAATCATTGTTGCCAAAAGATAACGTGTGTGTATAATTATTGTTGCCAAGAGGAAACGTGTAGGGTACAAAAATTGTTGCCGAGAGAAAACGTGTGGGGTGCAATCATTGTTGCCAATGGTAAATGTGTGAGTACAATCATTGTTGTCGAGAGAAAACGTGTGGGATACAATCATTGTTGCCATGAGAAAACGCGTGGGTACAATCACTGTTGTCAAGGGTAAATGTGTGGGTACAATCGTTTGGGTACAGTCATTTTTGTCAAAAGAAAACATGGGTACAGGCATTATTGCCAAAAGAAATATTTTTGGATATAGTCATTGTTATGAAGGAAGAGAAAGCGTGTGGGTTATTGTCAATGTTGCCAAGAGAAAACGTGTTGGATACAATCATTGTTGATACAGCCATTTTTGCTGAGAGTGGGAGAAAACAATTGGGTTCAGTCATTTTTGCCTAGAGAAAAGTGATGCAATTGGTGACACCAGGGAATATATAGAATATATCTGTTGATGACCAAAAAAGAAAGAAAAATATTTAAGAAAGGAGAATATATGTTAAAAAATGAAGGATCATCCCTTCAATGTTGCCAAGAGGAAACGCTTAGATGATAAGGAAACAGATTACAGGGCTATCATTGTTGTCACGGGGAAGTGTAAAAGTGACAGTCATACACGTAATATGTATTGTCTCCATTAACAAGATGATGGCGAGTGTTTTGATGAGATTTCAAAGGTGTAAGTATACACACAACGTGCTTTAAAATTATTATTGGACAATTTGAGTTTGATCGACTCGCAAGTGAAAATTATCATAATAAATAAGTAAATCCAGGAAAATGCACCATAATCATTTCCTAGTCTAATACCTTCAGGCCGACTACGTCTCATTCATTCATATCTAGTATTTGTTCGAAGCGTTCTGCCTATAATACTAATGGACCTATTGTGTGCTTACCGATCAATATTGTTTACCGTTTAGATTAATTATGCAATTTCTCTCTGATTAATTATTGTAAGTGTAAATATCAACTTAATTAATCAATACAAACGACAATTTGTATATCTTTGTTCTTGGCCTACTCGTGTTTGTTATGTGGAGTGAGATTTTAAAATTGACAATATCCATCTTCCGTAAAATACACTATCACAATGTTACTATCGTACAGTAGGCCGAAATTCGTCGTGACGGAATTTCGAACCGTATTTGGGAGTTACAATGCACCGTGTGTCAATCGTTTGGTAGAAGACTGCAGACGGTCTATACCGTCCAGTGTGCAGTTGCGCCCAAAAGCAACACGCAGAATTGGATTATTTACACATAAAGTTACACAACCTACTTTTACTACGACTACAGAGCACAGTGACATATATAAAATATAGACTAGTAGGACACGGATAAGGAATACACACTTAAGGAGCGATCGGGCAAATATGTTAACACTATCCTACTAGATCCTGATTATTTTTACCCAGCAATGGCAATTGCAGTCACGTACACTTCCATCGCAAGTATTAAGCAAAAACTGAGGAAATATGGTCAAACACCCCGACCTCGTAAGTGTATCATATACATATTTAGAGCAATGGTTTATTTCGAACCTGCATTCCATATTTCATCCTTTATATTAAAATATTGGCAAACTCTCAACCCGATGTATACTCATTACTGATATACTGGTCAGATTAAGTTCGATAAATTATATGTGCACGAAATAACACAGAAAAAATACACCATTGATATGAGAGAGAGAGAGAGAGAGAGAGATTGGTTAGTCCACCTGCCCTCGGATATCTGTATTCGGATACCAGTTTTCATATTTACATACGCAAGTTAAGATCAGTGCGGCAAACACGAATTATGGCCAATAAATTAAATTCCGATAACGGATATATAATCACAATACCTAAAACTTACCTTTTCTCTCTGCATTTTGTTGTCTTTGAGAGAATTGACTTCATCAGACTTCAGCTTGGACAGGTATTTCCTATACATATGTAAATCCCAATGTAAAGATCATATTTTCATAAAACAGCTCTCACATTTAAATCTTCACGAAAACAACACATGCATATACACCGATAATCCTCCGATATCATATTGACGGAATTAAACCAATACCACTCATTGTCTTTAAAAGGTGTTCCGTGTATTGAATCTGAATAATCTAACAAAACCTAATAAATTAGTAGCTTTACAGGACTTCTTCAATGAAGGCCCCAAATACACGATATATAAGGATTTTTTTATCAATCACCTTGAAACTACTTGAACACCACACCTGGTATGTGTGTAGAAAATGTTTACTCGACTTGTGTGTGTGTGTATATATATAATATATATATATATATACGTTTGTTCAGTATTCATTTATTTAGGCCTATAATTAACATTAGGTCATAGTTTCTTTTTTAACCTGGGATCCAGTGGTAAGGTTGACTAGGTATTAATACACTTGAAGGTATTTAATCTACCGGTCAAATAACAATCACAACAATAAACCACCAAGGAGATGTCGACGTACGTAATGTGTTATGGGGTCTATAATACACACTATATAAATGCCGTTATATCCGTATTCCATCGACTAAAACCAGCTCCAATTCCCGTTCTTTCATCCATGTTGGCCCAGGTGATCCCATCTGTGACTATTTCAACTTGGAGTCAGTTATAACCGCCAATAATGAAATGTATTGTTTTTGTCGTGTGTAAAGCTGAAATAATTCATGTGTTTTTACGCTCTAATGGATCAGTAAAATGAATTAAATCTTTGAATTGATTTGAATTGTTAATCATTTGTATTTAACGTGGATATTTCAATTTGACAGCCACAAAGCTAATGTCAAGTAACTATGCTTGTGTAACTTCGCTAACTTTTCTACTGAATATTTAAAACTGAGCACATGGCTACAAGTAGATATGATCAGTTTCAGATATTCAATTTCAAAGGTAGCAAATGAAACTTGTATGAGTGAAGGACAAACACAGAGTTATAGATAAAAGTAGGTGACTAGACGATCGATACACAGGGAATATTAGTGACATATAAACCGACAGTTATGGTGCGCCGTTTTAGAATTTATTCACTATTTTAAATTAAATTTTTGATATCAAATAATCGAATTTCTGATATCAGAAAATATTTTTGATATAAAAACTTCATTTTTTAAATCAGAAAACATTTTTGATATCAAAAAATCATTTTCTGATTTAAAAAAATCGAATTTCTAATATAAAAAAATAATTTTTTATATAAAAAATCGAACTTCTGATATATAAAAAAATCATTATTTTATATTAAAAAATGTATAAAGTATCCAAGGGGAAGCGAACACACGTCTGGTGGTTTGTTTTCTTGAGATCTGTTTTAATTAGTTAAATATGTAAAATTATATATTTGAAATTTATCATTAGCTCTTATTCTTTCCATGTTAGAAGAACCTACCTGTATTTATTATGTATGCTTGAACATTTAGAAAAATGATTTTGTTATATTGATAATCTTTGGATTCGTCGCCGTATTGTAGAATTTCTAGGCTTGGTATATGTCCTACATTTTGCAACATGTTAGTTCGCGCTCGTGTGTATATTTAGGACATTTAAGAATAAAGTGATCGGTAGTTTCAACTTGGCCACACGACCAGAGGGGATCGGTCTCTAAATTTTTGAAAAAGATAATATTTAAGAGCTGAACATTCGAAGTCTAGAATGGTAAACTTGCCCTTTACGACATCCTATATTGAAATGATCGGGAATATTATTGGGAGGAATTAGATGTGAGAGTGCTTGTTTAAAGGATTGAACTGTGTCTGACTCGCGTACATGTGTTGGAAGTGCATTCCACAATCTTATACTGGGACTGGGAGGAATAAAACTGTAATAGTGATACGCAGTTCTACTTATTGGAATAGTAATGTTTTCGGAATATCTTGTGCTGTAGCTATGGATATTACAAAGTTGGGAGGGCACGAGATTACTTAAGTATTGGGGAGTCAAATTGTGTTTCATTTTGTAAAATTGTAGAAGTTTGTGATTTTCACTTCTTTTTGCTAATGTTTCCCACCCACATTCATTATAATTTTTTTCCAAACTGACTAATTTTGTTGCACCTGTCACAGCTTGTTCAAATACATCAGAAATAGATCACTTGGTGGTTAAAAGAACAAATGCATGCGTATTATTAGAATAAACGTCTCAAACGCAACAGGTTGTAACTGTTAGCCTTTCACGTATAAATCCGCCATCACAATTATACGTTCGGTACGTTTGACGAAGATTACCGAGTTACCATGTTCTCATAATTGTTTATCGTCTTTTTTCAACTTTTGGTAAATCCCCAGTGAATTAAAACGCGAGAACATGATCAAGAGTCAATGGAGCGGGTACGATTTGAAGACGGAATCGGACGTAAGGGCTTGAAAAATCATTATAATGTGAATAATAATGATCGTGTTTTCGGACATTTCATTAACTCAAATAATTCGGCCGATCACTAAGATCACTTCATGGAGGGAATCGGAAACGGAGCGGACTTGAATTATTCGAGTTAAAATTTAATCAGCTTCAACAAATATTTGAACATGTATGGTAAAAGTACCCCAAAGGAGGATATTGCATAAAATACCTAGTATCAATGCTCTAGTATACATCATACGTGTGTGTATGTGTGTGTGGTTTTTTTTTTTTTGGGGGGGTAATAAAAATGATACAAATACATGTGTATATAATTGACATACTTTCAGCCTTGCGTGCTCTGAAGAGACACTTTTGTGGTCGTGTGATCTAAGCACACATTTGCTTTCATGCAATGTGATGGCATTGTGATGTGTGACAATTTCTTGTTTTAAAGAAAACTTTACGATTGGAATAAATCGGATCAAAATATTTGAAATTCTGTGAACGAACAATGTTGAAATAACCTGTTATAGTGTTGTCAATTTCTTACAATTAAACACAAATCAAAATGTTTTTGATTTATTTTTAAACCAACGCCCATCTAAATTCGCCAATGTGACTTGTACTCGCTGCATTTCCTCTGCCATGCAATTGCCGAATCTTTAACACACATACAACACAACACACACCTGTTTAAAAGAAATCGCAGGTACGAATCATACTGGGAAAAGATTCTGGTGCCTATATGGACACACACACACACACACACACACACACACACACACACACACACACACACACACACATATATATATATATATATATATATATATATATATATATATATATATATATATATATATATATATAATTATAATGGATAACTACTTTAGATAGAACGCACGTGTGACGCGAAGATACAGAGACGAGAGATAAATGTATAGGCCTAATATACCGGGGACCAGACAAATCTGAACGGTATTTGTTTACACAGAAGAAAACAAATAAAATGACAGATATGACTGATGTAGAAATAAATATTTGAATAGTCATATATACATACTTATAGATAAACGTCTAGCAACAGATAAACAGATAAATTGGAACTGACAACACACGATACGAATATGACGCAATAGTTTATCTGCCTACATTTAAAATAACAAATATGTCATATCTTGTATCTATAGGTAATTTAAAGATATGTAAATACATTATTAATGTACAGGTAGTTTTTATGTTATTATCAAGTACGAAATCTTATCCGACATTGTTGTATGTTTTTGTAAGTACATTGGGCTACACCAAAATGACATGTTAAGTTCAAGAAGTTTTTCGTATATACATGGTTAAGTTCACACACAGTGTTGTTGCTTTATGTACGAGAGATTGTTATCACAACCATTATTTAGTTCTCAAGAAAATATCTTAAACAATTACTTCTCTTAATTACAAAGGTGTCTACGTGTTCAGACAATACTTTACAATATTTAGCGTGCGCGAACGCTCGTGCTATTGAAGGAATGTCACACGGATGTTAGTAGTGGATTGTAGTGGAAGGAACTGGTTGATAATTTTTTATGAATTTCCTCCACCCAATTGTCAGACTTTGCGAGATCTAAAGATATGGAGATAGACGACAGCGTGTGTGTGAATGTGTGCGTGTGTGTGTGTTAAAAGCTTTGGTATGTATGAATTAAAACAAATGTGCGTTTGTAACATATCAGGGTATGCACACTACAGTAAAATTTAATGCTGAATTCTAACCAGTGCTCAAGAATAATCACAACAGAATCGACCACTGAACTAACATGTCACACACTTTAATTGCATTGTTTAAATATTTTTAAGCAACGAATCTGATAGTTAAAATTCAAGCAACCCTCTTTACTAGCAAACTAAAGACGAATAGAAATGTTTTGGCTAAATGTTGTTTTATTTCTTTCCTTGATCCTACGGACGGGTCAGTACCCGTCACATGCCAAATGTTAGTCGTCTGGTCGTCTACAATTTGCTTAGGAAAATCTGAAGTCAGCTGTCACCGACCGTACTGTAAACAGAAATGGCTGACGTGTTTGTTTCAGTGTTGTTTTATTACAGACCAAGAATTGTCCAGATATTTTACCACAGCTATACGAAAACGATACCAGATGTGACTGAAGTACTAAAACAATAATGCACTCTTCAAGGTGCCACATTTACTTATTTCCGAACGCCCACGACAGCACAATTATTACCTGTGCTAAAACACTCCACACCTACTCACTATCGAACACTAACGAAGACACAATATATTACTACAATGTGTGCTAAACATCTAGCATTTCACATCTACTAACCTACGAGGACACAACCACATCGTGTGCTAAAGATCTAGTGTTCCACATCTACTGACCTGCGAAGACACAGCTACCGACACTGTGTGCTGAACATCTAGTGTTCCACATCTACTGACCTGCGAAGACACAGCTACCGACACTGTGTGCTGAACATCTAGTGTTCCACATCTACTGACCTGCGAAGACACAGCTACCGACACAGTGTGCTAAACATCTAGCGTTCCACATGTACTGACCTACGAGGACACAGCAACCGACACTGTGTGCTAAACATCTAGCGTTCCACATCTACAGACTTACGAGGACACAGCTATCGACACTTTGTGCTAAACATCTAGCGTTCCACATCTACTGACCTGCGAAGACACAGCTACCGACACAGTGTGCTAAACATCTAGCGTTCCACATCTACTGACCTACGAATACACAACTACCGCCAATGTGTGCTAAACATCTAGCGTTCCACATCAACTGATCTGCGAGGATAGTTGATATCATTGGTCATGCTTGCTGGGAATTTGGGAATTTCCCATTTAAGCTATATAATATAATGGTAATAAATGATTTTTTTCTATTTAGAGCAACTTCGTCTCGATTCAATAACAAAAAGGTGGGGAAATTATGCATATGTACCTTCACTGTTTCCTTATTTTTATTTCTTAAATTTAATCATTTTTTTATATTTACATATTTGTTGAATCTGCAGTTGAATTCCAAAGTGATATCAAAATAATATCACAACTGAACAATAAAAACATCCCAGTAACTGCCAAGATGAATATGTCGTACTAGAAAAAGAGAAAAAAAATACCACACTTCAGTCATCTTGCCATTAAATCATAACTCTTTTTCAACCTTTTAATGATGTCACATTTGAACGATTTTGCAAGAGGATTTAGAACAAATACAAAAAATCAATCAATTAATCTAAAAATAAATCTTGATTTTGCGAAGTTCTGTCAAATTCTCTCATTCACGAGCCGGCCTGGCTCAGTCGGTAGCGCGCTCGACTCTTGATCGTGAGGTCGTGAGTTGAAGTCCAGCCGGCGGCAGGTTGGTTTCCTGTCTTTCGGGTGAGACAGTAAAACCGAGGTCCCGTGTCACAGTTGGTGTCGGCACGTTAAAGAACCCTCACTGCTCAATGGCCGTAAGTGCCGAGCATATGCCAAAATTTGAAGCCCTTCACCCGCATTTGGTGACGTCTCCATATTCTTGAGTGTGACGTTAAACAACAATAAACAAACAAACATAATTCTCTCATTCGTATCAAATACATAAATAGTATGTATTTGTACAATGTAAGTGCAATACGACGACAAAAGTAGTCATATGAACTTAAGCAAACTGGGTCACTTTATCATTTATTTACATCCTGGTTTATGATGTTTTTATCACATTTGACGACGAAAATTAGTTTTTCCTAGTTACCAGGTACATGTAAATAAGAAATTTCAGGCCATTGAGTTTTTGAATTAGCTGAATAGCAAACAAACGATGGGTGAAGAAGTTACACTACATCCAGGTCAAATGTCAGGTCTCTCGATTCCCCTGAAATAGGGGCTATTAAAGGTCCCATGGGATGTGATACAAAAGGGTTACATTTTTTCCGCAATGAAGATTCTCGTCTGCCTACTGTAATGATTTAATGTAAAGATGTCTAAAAACTTTGAATGTAAAAATAACCCAAATATTTCCTACCAATCAGACATTCAACTATTGTCACTGTCCCTCAGATATCTGGAGATAAGTGGAGATAATTTAACAATATCTTTATATTGACGATTTTTAACTTTGTTTTTTAGCTACAGACAACTTACGATATCTTTATGTTTAGACCATTTAACAAAATACATGTATTCATGTGTAGACTACATAACTACGTAAAGTAAATAAAGGCGATTTAACAACCTCTAATAGGTATATACGATTTATGAGGGATAAAACTCGAGTCGTAGTAGGAGAAACGTTAACAACCTCTAAAAGTTATAGATGATCTCTGGGGGATAAAACTCGAGTTGTAGTAGGAGAGACTTTAACAACATCTAACAGGTATAGACGTGTGTGTGTGTGTGTGTGTGAGTGATGGTGTGGGGGTGGGGGCTTGACCCAGCATATTAATGGCTGAAGAATTTACTTAATGATAAGACTAAAAACAAGTATAACTTACCAATCAGATTTCAAGATTTGCGCAAGATGAAGCATTTTTTAATGCTTCAGTAATTCTTATGTTTTATGAGTGAACCAAATAAATTGTGATCAAACCTTGTTAAAAAACTATGCAAAGATGGCCGTATCAGGAATCATGAGCAAGTCAGTATCACCTCTTATCGACCATTGGTTTATAGTCAAAGTTCAGTCTGACCAAATCATGACGCTATGCCAGACCACAATATGTAAAGATGATTTATTAGAAACAAGTAATTAGATGTTTCCATTAGTAAACAAGGTAAATAGTAGATAGCTGATAAATTCAAATTCCATTTATTTCAAGGGTGTCAAGCATCAGACAAAATATTAATTGTCTCATTTTATTGTTAAACGTAACATTTGACAGTGTTCAATAATTGGAAGTTTGTATACTTTGAGAAAAAAAGGGATTAACACATTTCAACAATTTTCTTTCAATTCCATAAACTGTTACTAAATCTCAAAATATTCCTTATTGCCTTCTTGACGGGCATCCTTAGCTTCCAATAAATTCTCAAGCTTTGTCTTGTTAATTTTTATTGGCTTTTGCTTCTTCTTAAAAATATCAGATTCCTTCAGAGCGCCCTCTATTCTGTCCTCCAGTGTATTCGTAACAGTCTTTGTGCCAGTTACAGCTTCTTTTCTACCCTCATTTCTGCTATCATTTGCCTCCAGTAAATTTTCAAACTCTTTCTTTGGTGCTTTTGGTTTAGCAACTTTTGAAGTTTGTTTTGACGTTGTCTTCTGAACTTTATTCCTTTTACAATAATGAAGGGTTATATCCAGATATGGAAGACCATCCCAGAGTTGTGGATATATGCGTAAAACGATTGTTTTTATCGGACTATCCAATGTTACGACTGTTTCTTCTGTAGGCGTAGCAGTATTTCCCTTAGATGTGAAAATCTACAGTAAAAATTGAAACCATTTAAATCTACTAAATTTGATACGATGCAATATAGACCATTTAAATATACTAAATTTGATAAGATGCAATATGGACCATTTTCGAGTTGTCCCATTCCGTATATATGTGTCAGAATAGTTTGTACTCTAATCACGTGATTAAATGTACTGAAAGTCGGGCAAGGTCCATTCCGGTAATGAAATATTTTCCATGACGACATTCAGCGGTATCTTATTTCAGTTCATCTGCGATCCCTTGTAAATATGGACGGTGTCATCAATTTCCAGTAGACAGTTTTTTCAAATCTGGCACCTATTACTTCTTGACATATAATGATGCCTACATTTCTCTTTGAAACTGCACGCTAATATGACAAAAAGGGGACAACTAGAAAATGGTCTTTTCAATTTACTGTGTGCCCCTTCAAACGCGGAAAGTACGTTACGTAAATAAAGTGTCTCATCGGAACTATATCAATACAATCAGCAAATATAACTGTAGTCGTAACAAAATGTATATTCCCGTGGATTCACGTTCTAAACTACAGTTAATCTCACTGATAATCGGGAATTGCTGAAATCGATTTTGTTGGGTCACACATTAGTTTGTTTATTATGGTAGTAAGAATGATGATTAATTTCATGCTCTAAATGGGTTTCGGTTAGCAGTTTTTTCAAGAGTTATTTCCCCTCATTGGCCATATTGTTTGGCAGAAGATATATATTTTCTTGATAAAAACCTTATCACGTATTTGGCGGTGATAAAGGCGATTTTGCATATGTGATAATACCGGAAATGGTTCACAGGTAATGGCTCTGTTACCGTATTTGACTATATGGAAGCGGAAAATCCATATTGCCCATATTTTTTGTAAATATATATAGCTGTAATGGGGAAAAACTAAAATATATAAAGTAAGTATAACTATAAGATAAATGTTTGTGAAATATCTTCAATCAGCTATCCCAACATATTTCCCGTGAATTATTTTGTGTCCTATTCAAGTATACCAATGGGTATGTGTGTGTGACACAAAGTGTTCATGTAGTTCTGGACACTTAATATGAGATTTTCCTAGGCCATTTTGGGGGTCCGGTTACAGGACCCATTCCCAGTGTGAAAGTGGCTTGTATCCCCCAAACTTGCTAAACTTCCAAATTTTAGAATAAATAAGAAAGTATTTTCAAAACTGCAGAGAACAAAATACAAGTGAAAAAGTGCTAGGAAAGATAAAATCTTTGGTCTACGCAACATCTTAGAAAACACACAGAGTGGAACACTCCCTTGCATGTGAACTTTGTAGACTTCAGTAAAGCATTCGTCAGCATACATCGTGATTGCTAGTGGAGAACCCTACAGTCCTATGGAACCCCCCCCCAAAGTCATCACACTTATACGCAATTTATATGACCATTTTGAGTGCAATGCCACCCTGGACAACAACCCACTGTCTGAATGGTTCCCAGTAGAATCCAGAGTTAGACAAGGCTCCATCATCTCGCCCATCCTATTCTTGGTTACTATTGATTGTATCATGAGAAAGACTACTGCAGACAATGAAAAAGACATCCAATGGACACTACTAACTCAAACTTCGATTTCGCAGACGACCTTGCAGCATTCTCCTTGAAATACTCCACATGCAAGAAAGAAAACCTGAAAAACTGGACAGAATATCAGAATAGCACCACCAAAACCAGACATAGGTAAAATTGACTCATTCCACAACGGATGTCTTAGAATATGTCGCATCTTCTGGCCTGAAAAAATATCCAACACAGAAGTAGCTGCAAGAGTGCTGTCAACTAAATTAATGGTAAACGTTTGCAGTTACTAGTACTCGGCCATTTCTTCCGGATGGCACCTAACCGAATAACAAAGTCATTCCTACACAAGACACCACCAGGAAGAAGGGAAGCAGGATAACCCAAGAGAACATGGCACAGGACAAAAACAACTGAACTGAAGAAATTGTGTATGTCATGTAGCGACGTACAACATGCAGCGCAAGACAGAACCAAATGAAGGTATCGCATTATAGCCTTATCCTTCCCTTAAGTAAGTATGTGACAGTATGTCAATATGACAGATGTCAGTACATGAACGTGACCAATGACAATAACTGAATGTGACCAGTGGTAGTAAGTAAATGTAACCGATGACAGTGAATGTGACAAATAGCAGTAAGTGAATGTGACAGATGAAAGTGAATGTGACCAATGACAGTAAGTGAATGTGACCAGTGTCAATAAATAATTGGGATTAATGACAATAAATGAATATGGCCAATAAAAGTAAGTGAATGTGACCAATGACAGTAAATAAATGTGACCAATGACTGTGAGGGAATATGACAAGTGACAATAAGCGAAAAGGATCCTTAACAGTAAGTGAATGTGACCAATGATAGTAAATAAATATGACCAATGACTGTGAGGGAATATGACAAGTGACAATGAGTGAAAAGGATCCTTAACTGTAAGTGAATGTGACCAATGACAGTAAATAAATGTGACCAATGACTGTGAGGGAATATGACAAGTGACAATAAGTGAAAAGGATCCTTAACTGTAAGTGAATGTGACCAATGACAGTAAATAAATATGACCAATGACTGTGAGGGAATATAAGCGAAAAGG
This sequence comes from Atrina japonica, assembly GCA_030159075.1. Classification (NCBI taxonomy): domain Eukaryota; kingdom Metazoa; phylum Mollusca; class Bivalvia; order Pterioida; family Pinnidae; genus Atrina; species Atrina japonica. Next base: position 1,651,285 of record BROG01000077.1, read on the forward strand.
ATCCTTAACAGTAAGTGAATGTGACCAATGATAGTAAATAAATGTGGCCAGTTGCAGTTAATAGTGAACAAGACCAATGACAAATATCAAACTATTTTATTCATCTTATCGACTCCATGTACAAACTCTTTGGTTTTATATTAGAATGATAAACTTATAAACGACAAAATTATACCTTTTTCGATGTCTTAGGGTTTTTAATGTATTTCCACTGTCCATCTGTCGATAGGTACTGCACTACGTATTCTGTTATCAGCCCACGACGATCGAGAAATGATGCGGCTTTATCTAGTGTTCCGGCTTTTCCTTTGAGTGACCAACCATAGATATCTTTTTGACCATACAGTAGAATCTGTTTGTAAACATAGTCATTCTTTTCCTTCAAATCAAAGCGGCCGGTTTCCAGTTGGAAAAAATAATACTGAATTCTTTTCATCTTCGAAAAATCGCATTCCTGACCCTCTGTAATTAAAAGATTAATGTGTTATATCATGACATTAATTATAAACTAATTGTGACTAACTTAAAAAATCTTTACAAGGCAAACACATCAATTTATGAAAATGTCATAAAGGCATGCTATTCGTGTGTTTCCAAATTTGAAACTTGTAAAGGATTAAGGAGAAAAGGAAAGTTTTTGTCCAAAGCTAGACTTTATACCTGATAAATGCATAATTCAGAATTCTTAACAGCTATATTGCTTCTCCAGTGTCATTTAAAACTCCGTCTCTATACGGTGTAGTTGGAATTACTGAGTGTGCCGTAAACAAAATAAACAAACTAGAGTCTACATATACTATTAACAGACAAATATGTATATAATTCAATGGATCAAAAAAGGACAGGCATATAAATTTACCATTTTGCCGAGCAAGAATTTCTTTGTCAACAACCTAGGGTGTAAACAAGCTACACACGCTATGACGTCACAGTATAATTTTATAACGTAGGCCTACACAGTGCGTTAAAAGTTACGTCAGATTCTTATAATCTAGGGTAAATCGACTGAGTGATAGCACTGTAGTGGCGTTGGAGAATGAATTTCAAAATTCTGACATTACAGTAAATAAATGTTTTGGTGGATCATTGTAGGAAGTAAATTGATATCAATCATATCCGTCTTAGTCCCTTTCTGTAAACTGATATATCCCTTTGTCAACATTTGGAATACTCAATATTGTATCACAGAATTTTTTTTATTTTATTTTATTTATTTATTATTATTATTATTTTTTTGGTCTTCTCTGATTTCAATATTTTGATCATATAAGCAAAGAACTTAAACACAAAATCTATTCCAGAGAACTGAAGAGATGATAAAAAAATTAGTTGATTTTAGAAAACCCAAAATTTGATAAAAAAAACAGAATTTCATTTTTAAAAAGAGATGAAATTGGATTTCCTTGCAATTTGTAATACAAAATGACGTGAGAAAAACACAACATAGTATTTGCTCAGTACTTGTTAATTGGTAATTAGAAATGTGCAAAATTTGTATTTATTTTTCTAATGGGTTATCAACAAGACCTTACTTTATTTTCTTATTCAGTTATTATGAATACAAATGTATTATAAAAGATCATTTATATAATGATGACCTTAAATTACAGTGTTGTCTTACCTGACTGCACTATTATCAGAACCAGGCTACAAAAAAGAGTGAGAGGTTTATTAAGACTTTATACACAAAAGAACTTGTGAGATTCTTAGATTCTATTCTTATCGAAATTGTTATAGTCCAAAAATGCTATTATGATGACCTTTAATTAAAAAAGATACCAGATGGATGAAAAGCCTAAAATGATTTACTTTCACTTCACCTAATGATTATTGACTTTTTTCCAACACTGTTACGACTTTCAACGCTACAGTTATGTATACAGATTCAATATATTTGTTAACATTCTACTTTCTTTCACTTTCATACTGCTTGGAATAACAATAAAATACATTGAAAATCTGTCTACATGACTAAACTACAAATTACAGGCTGGAATAAATGAAGTAAAACATTGATTTCGCTAAATCATCTTGTGATTGATTGATTGATAGATTGATACATACATACATACATCCATACATACATACATACACGTGTGTGATTTCTGTATCGTATTTGACTACTAACGTTGTCATGTACAAAACGTTGGAGGTTATCATGGACATGAATGACTACTTACGTTACTAAGGACAGGACTACTGACATTACTAAGGACAGGATTACTGACGTTACTAAGGACAGGACTACTGACGTTACTAAGGACAGGACTACTGACGTTACTAAGGACAGGACTACTGACGTTACTAAGGACAGGTCTACTGACGTTACTAAGGACAGGACTACTGACGTTACTACAAGCAAGACTACTGACGTTACTAAGGACAGGACTACTGACATTACTACAAGCAAGACTACTGACGTTACTAAGGACAGGACTACTGACATTACTACAAGCAAGACTTCTGACGTTACTAAGGACAGGACTACTGACGTTACTAAGGACAGGACTACTGACGTTACTAAGGACAGGACTACTGACGTTACTAAGGACAGGACTACTGACGTTACTAAGGACAGGACTACTGACATTACTACAAGCAAGACTACTGACGTTACTAAGGACAGGACTACTGACGTTACTAAGGACAGGACTACTGACATTACTACAAGCAAGACTACTGACGTTACTCAAGACAGGACTACTGACGTTACTAAGGACAGGACTACTGACGTTACTACAAGCAAGACTACTGACGTTACTAATGACAGGACTACTGACGTTACTAAGGACAGGACTACTGACGTTACCACAAGCAAGACTACTGACGTTACTAAGGACAGGACTACTGACATTACTACAAGCAAGACTACTGACGTTACTAAGGACAGGACTACTGACATTACTACAAGCAAGACTTCTGACGTTACTAAGGACAGGACTACTGACGTTACTAAGGACAGGACTACTGACATCACTACAAGCAAGACTACTGACGTTACTTAAGACATGACTACTGACATTACTACAAGCAAGACTACTGACGTTACTAAGGACAGGACTACTGACGTTACTAAGGACAGGACTACTGACGTTACTACAAGCAAGACTACTGACGTTACTAAGGACAGGACTACTGACGTTACTAAGGACAGGACTACTGACATTACTACAAGTAAGGCTACTGACGTTACTAAGGACAGGACTACTGACGTTACTACAAGTCAGACTACTGACGTTACTAAGGACAGGACTACTGACGTTACTACAAGTCAGACTACTGACGTTACTAAGGACAGGACTACTGACGTTACTAAGGACAGTACAACAGACGTTACTACAAGCAAGACTACTGACGTTACTAAGGACAGGACTACTGACGTTACTAAGGACAGGACTACTGACGTTACTAAGGACAGGACTACTGACCTTATTACAAGTAAGGCTACTGACGTTACTAAGGACAGGTCTACTGACGATACTAAGGACAGGACTACTGACATTACTACAAGTAAGGCTACTGACGTTACTAAGGACAGGACTACTGACGATACTAAGGACATGACTACTGACATTACTACAAGTAAGGCTACTGACGTTACTAAAGACAGGACTACGGACGATACTAAGGACAGGACTACTGACATTACTACAAGTAAGGCTTCTGCCGTTACTAAGGACAGGACTACTGACGATACTAAGGACAGGACTACTGACATTACTACAAGCAAGACTACTGACGTTACTAAGGACAGGACTACTGACGATACTAAGGACAGGACTACTGACATTACTACAAGTAAGGCTACTGACGTTACTAAGGACAGGACTACTGACGTTACTACAAGTCAGACTACTGACGTTACTAAGGACAGGACTACTGACGTTACTAAGGACAGGACTACTGACTTTACTAAGGACAGGACTACTGACATTACTACAAGTAAGACTACTGACGTTACTTAGGACGGGACGACTGACATCACTACAATAAATACTGACATTACTACAAGCAAGACTACTGACGTTACTAAGGACAGGACTACTGGCGTTAATTAGGACAGAACTACTGACGTTTCTACGGGCAATATTACTGATGTTACTACGGACAATACTCCCGACGTTACTACGCGCAATATTACTGACTTTACTACAGAAATAATACTGACGTTACTATGGGCAATATTTCTAATGTTACTACAGAGTACTACGGACGTTACTACGGGCAATATTATTGACTCAAATACGGGAAATATTACTGACATTGCTACAGACAATACTACTGACATTACTACGGACAAGACTACTGCTATCAGGAAAAAGACTACTGAAAATACTATGGACAAGACTACTGTAAATACTATGGACAAGACTACTGTAAATACTATGGACAAGATTACTGTAAATACTATAGACAAGACTACTGTAAATACTATGGACAAGACTACTGTAAATACTATGGACAAGACTACTGTAAATACTATGGAAAGACTACTGTAAATACTATGGACAAGACTACTGTAAATACTATGGACAAGATTACTATAAATACTATGAACAAGACTACTGTAAATACTATGGACAAGACTACTGAAAATACTATGGACAAGACTACTGTAAATACTATGGACAAGACTACTGTAAATACTATGGACAAGACTACTGTAAATACTACAGCACTACTGATACGGGCAATATTTCTGACGTTACAGCGGATAAGACTACTGACTTTAATACAGGCAATATTACTGACGTTACTATAGTCAATACTACTGACGTAATTGTGGAGAAGACTACTAATGTTATTTCAGACTGACGTTACTACGGACAAGACTACTGGCGTTTCTACTATAAGAATACTGATGTTAATACAGACAAGACTACTGAAACAACGGACAAGGCTATTGATACTACGGACAAGACTACTGGAAATACTACGGACAGGACTACTGAAGTTGCAACAGATAAGACTTCTGACATTACTACGGGCAATATTGCTGATGTTACTGTACAGACAACACTACTGACGTTACTACGGACAAGACTACTAACGTTAATATTGGCAATATTGCTGACGTTACTATAGACAATACTACTGACGTTATTACGGACAAGACTTCTGACGTTACTGCAGACTGGCGTTACTACGGACAAGACTACTGGAGTTTTAACGTATAAGAATACTGATGTTAATAAGGACAATACTACTGAATCAAAGGACAAAACTACTAATGTTACTACGGACAATACAGATGTTACTTCAGACGAATACAACAGACAAGAGTACTGACGTTACTACGGACAAAACTACTAATGTTACCACGGACAATACTGATGTTACTTCAAACGAATACTACAGACAAGATTACTGACGTTACAACGGACAAAACTACTAATGTTACCACGGACAATACTGATGTTACTTCAAACGAATACTACAGACAAGATTACTGACATTACTACCGACAAAACTACTATACTACGGACAAATCTAGACTTACTGATGTTTATACAGACAAAACTGATGTCACTACGCACAAGACTACTGGTGTTACTGTGGACAATACTACTGATACTACGGACAAGACTACTGACGTTGCTGTGGACAAGACTACATATGTCACTACGCACAAGACAACTGGTGTTACTGTGGACAATACTACTATGCTACGGACAAGACTAGGCTTACTTATGTTACTAAAGACAATACTGATGACACTACGGATAAGACTACTGGTGTTACTGCGGACAATACTACTGATACTACGGACAAGTAATGCTGACGTGACTACTACCAACGTCGCTATGGAAAAGAGTACTGGTGTTACTACAAGACTATTGACGTTACTGTGGACAAGAGTACTGGCGTTACTACGCCAAGACTATTGACGTTGCTGTGAACAAGAGTTCTGACGATACTACAACAAGACTACTGACGTTGCTGTAGACAAGAGTATTGACGTTACTACGACAAGACTACTGGCGTTGTTGTGGACAAGAGTTCTGACGTTACTACGACAAGACTACTGACGTTGCTGTGGACAAGACTACACATGTTACTACGACAAGACTACTGACGTTGCAGTGGATAAGAGTGTTGACGTTACTGTGGACAAGAGTACTGGCGTTACTACGCCAATACTACTGACGTTCTGTGGACAAGAGTATTGACGTTACTACGACAAGACTACTGGCGTTGTTGTGGACAAGAGTTCTGACGTTACTACGACAAGACTACTGACGTTGCTGTGGACAAGAGTATTGACGTGACTAAGACAAGACTACTGACGTTGCAGTGGGTAGTGTATTGACGTTACTAAGACAAGACTACTGACGTTGCTGTGGACAAGAGTATTGACTTTACTACAACAAGACTACTGACGTTGCAGTGGGTAGTGTATTGACTTTACTAAGACAAGACTACGGACGTTGCTGTGGACAAGAGTATTGACATTACTACAACAAGACTACTGACGTTGCTGTGGACAAGAGTATTGACGTTACTACGACAAGACTACTGACGTTGCTGTGGACAAGAGTATTGACGTTACTACGACAAGACTACTGACGTTGCTGTGGACAAGATTACATATGTTACTACGACAAGACTACTGACGTTGCTGTGGATATATTTCATCGGTCATTGGTCAATACCAAAGATCAAAGACCTTCTTACGATCTTATTCAAAGAGGTTTGTAAACTTAAAGGCAAAGAGAGGGAAAAGCAGAGTCAGCTGCGATTCTAAAATCACCATGTAAGATGACACTTCAAGAAAAGGAAGAAAGAAAGAATGGGCTTTTGAAAAGTGTACCCCGATTTCTTATCTCTCCTTTGTCCAAACTGCAAACCATATATTGTATCTGCTGACAGTATTAACTAAGATTTGACTATAAAATGAGATAGAGATTTTCGTGTTAATGCAAATTCTAAATTAATTATAATGAAAATACATTACATTAAACGTTAAATAAAATGAATGGCTTGAATAAAATTGGTTGTTTGGTTTGATAGAAGGGGGTAAAACGCCCGCACCAGGGGTGGGGGTGTTATCCCCCTCTTTTGGGCGTCTAGCCCCAGGGGTGGGACAAAACACCGTTTAAAACCTCTCATTTAACCCAAAATGCTGCTGTATATCTAAAAGTACATAGTAAAAATATCAGTCTGCCTTTGAACTGCATATCAGATATCAGAAATAATCCCTTGGCAATATATCATTTGAGAATAACAAGCCATTACCCAGAGTATATGCGTTTTGTCCCACCCTACCCTAAAAGATCTGCAAACGAGCATAAAGAATAACTCATTTTGGAGTTGTAGCTGCCGTTAGGCACTATAGGAACGTGCCTATTAATTTTTTTTTTTAAAGTTGAAACTGAATATAGTGCTCGTACAGTAGATCTACAGTCACTTGTCAAACGTTCACAGACATTTTTATTTTTTACTATATATTTCATATAAAATCATTTTTTTCAACAACAACAAAGAATATTGTGAAGTCATTTCTTATCGCGTTTGAATTTTCATCGTTTAACATAACTCGAATGATTACAACGCCCTCTTCCGGTCAAAGTCCCCTCAGTGGGCTTGAACGCGTTATGTATAGACCCTTTAGCAGTAACTGCAGTCCTGTGACTTTGTCAGTCTTCCGATTGGCAAATGATACAGATTCCCGGAAAATGACGTCAGGAAACAATCAGTTACTATAACGACGTCTATATTTCTGCAGGTATCTCTATCATTTTGCCAACCGGAAGACTGGCAAAGTCACAGGACCGCAGTTACTGCTAAAGGGTCTATTAAGGATCCTTCAGCTACCCTGTGAATCAGGTGACCAATCAGAGACGTTCAATAGGCCTATATGATTCAGGGGAGTTTAGATTTCCGTTTTAAAATTTGAGGATAAATAAATGTTCGAAAAAACAAAGAAAATATATTGAACGTATACTGCAAATGAATGATAGGTTTACAGTTGTAATTATACGATAAATCACAACTTTCTTTTACCAGTAAGTTAGTTTAAACAAACTCGAGTGTTGCCAAGTAGTCAATGCAACGTCATAAAATTCTGACGTAAATTACTATGACGTCACAATTTGGCACAGGAAAAATGACTTCCGGTTGAATGCATACAGGCGTTAATGATGGAAGTGAGCAAAATATAACAACTGGATTATTCGGGTTACGTTTAACAATGTTTGCAAGTCCCATTGCTTACTTTAATGTAATTTTTCAATAAACCCTTTAGCAGTAACTGTGGTTCTGTGACTTTGCCATCCTTCCGGTTGGCAAAATGATAGAGAAACCCGCAAAAACATAGATGTCGTTATAGTAACTGATTGTTTCTTGACGTCATTTTCCGGAAATCTGTATCATTTTGCCAACCGGAAAACAGGCCATGTCACAGGACCGCAGTTACTGCTAAAGGGTCGATTGTAATTTCAAAAAATTGACAATTGAAACAAATTGTAAAAAATAGTAAAAAATTTACTTACCCAAATAGGGAATTTTCATTTCACAAATTAAACTTTAATCTAAGGGGAAGAAGGACACCTGGTCACATGACCAGAATGTCAATACAGTAATGTAAAGTGGAACTGATATTGGCAATGTAAACAAAAATGACAGACGACACAAATTTGTTCAAAAAAGACATGATTTGAATGGTAAAATCACATCAAGAAGTAAATTAAGTTGTTCTTTGTGACAAAATTAATTTAACAGTCTTGTGTTTTCAGCTATGAAACACAGCTTCACGTTGTCTGGCATATTTTGTCCCTCTGTCTGTTTCTCCGGGTACAGTCACATTTTGACATAAATTATCATTACTTCCTTATTGTATATGATACTTTTGTGAAACTTACAGAAAAGGTTCATTGTGATGAGGTGCATCGCCCAGTCAAGATCAATGTCATATTCAAGGTCTCACTCAATATCAAATTGTGGTACAGTCCTCTTTTAAAGAATTTTCTGTTAAAAAATACCCAATTTCGGCATACTTCAATTTCTTTTATTGACTCCAAATAATTGTAAACCATTCTGAATTGATCATTTACAGAAAAAAAATTAAAAAATGATGACAATTTTTTACAGTGACCGAATTTAAGATTAAATATATATATAGATTATAAAAATTTCGTATTTTGGGGGTCGCAGCTTTCAATATTTCGTCCTCTTTATCCACCAACTCTAATACAAAAATTTATACATCAAATTAATATCATGGCTTTTGATAAAATTTTACCAAGTTAGGAAAATATTGAGTTTTATAAATAAATGACTAGGACAGTTGATGAAAAGAATCAAAATTCCGGAAAGGGGCATAACTCTTGCATTTGTAAATATTCCTTATATACCCACATATGTGCTAGATTATTCATTCTTTTAATTCATACATTCATTATGAATAAGTATGCAAAAAATAAGAAAAATTTGATGAACGTTTTTGTATACCCCAGGGTACCTTTTCCTCCATGAATTTCTGATATAGAAAATTAAAATCAAAACTTATAACCAAAGTGTATTCAATTCTTTGTTTAACAGTGTAAATTATATTGAAATGCGATAAGAAATGTCTTCACAATATTTGTTGAAAAATTGTGGTTTTATGTAAAACAAAACAAAAATGGTAATGTTTATGTAAACTTCTGGCAATTCTCTATAGATTCTAACTATTCCCAGACGAAAATCCAGATTTTCCTGAAAATCTTCAACTTATCGAAATACAGTGAAATTCTGTATCATAACAGGTACCTTTAGATGCAATATAATCAGGTTAGTTTTGGTAGGAATACGAGGCAAACGGGGGATTTAGTTCATTCTAAAAACCTAACCCAAACGCCGTAATCGTGACAGCGGGAGTACCTTTTATCGGACAGCATTTTATTTATGCCCAGTGCCAAAAGTAAGTCATTTCCCCATTGTTTTCTATGTTAAAACAATATTTAAATGCCTGTCACGAAGTAATACTTGTGTCAATTTTTTTGTCAAATTTCACTTACTGATCTGCGACCAATTCTCGCAAAGTACCAATTCTCTCCAACTCGTTTTATTTTACCTGATATTCTCTGGTTTCTCAGAGAAATTATTTTTTTTTCGTTAGGCAATCAGAATAGTGTCATGTCCAAGAAACACAGAAAAAAATCCGTGAAAGTATGCACGTGTTTGCGTGTTCCACGTCTGTTAAAAACTGTTGGCGAGAATTGGTCGCTAACCAGTAGCGGTATTTAATATATATATATATATATATATATATATATATATATATATATATATTATATATATATATATATATATATATATATATATATATATATATATTCATCAGGTTTCACGGCTGATATTACATGTAGTTTATACTCCAGTGAAACTTTATTTCTGAAAAGCAACAATTTTTCTTTACGATAAGTAATTTGTTGACGTCATTTATACTATGAAAAAAAGAAGGGGAAAGTCGCTGCGAATGTCTTGTCATTTTACAAATAAAACTTGCTGTTTTCATGAAAAGAAATCGTCACATTTAGAAAAATAGTCCATAGACTTCAATTCAAATGTTCAAAAGTTTACAATATACCATTGAGTATATGAGTCCGGCCAATTGATTTAACATAAAAAGCTATGGGAAACTGCCGTTAGTTGACTCACAATACATGAATGATGAGGCTGCCATGGACCCAGACGGTACAGTAGACCCCCCTGCTATTACACGGCTACGCCCCTGATTTTGGTAAAAAGGTGCCTTTGAATCACTTTGACATCAATTGTTCAGTTGATTGGGGTTTTCCTTCAAATTTGTATTAATATACGTTACGTACATTGTCGAAAAGAGAGCTATCACACTGCAGTTGCCCATCTTCCATGTCATGTTGAGTATGCACTACGCCGTTATAGTGACGTCATTATCGTAGCGTCATCTATTGCACAACGATTCCCGCCGTTTATTTTGAGTGCACTAAAGTGGTTAGTTAAAAGTGCTTAGCGATTTCAAAATAATGCAACATGATCATATAGTTGTTGACAGAATTAACAAATGTCAGCGTTTATATTTAATTGGGAAAATATAATTCAGTCGTAACCCTCTGCTAATTTCTGTTACCGTCAGAGAAGATCAAGACAGGCCTGGGCCCGAAATCACCAAATTTACTCAGTTACTCAAGCTCAACTTTTATTCATTATTTTGACTATATAATCATTTGTAAAACTTCCAAATTGAAGTGAAAAGGAAACGTATTAATATTTTACATCAGCCACATATAATTGTTTTCGTCACACTTATGATTTTCCTGTAAAAATGAATAAATACATTGAGTGTGGTACTCAAACTATTTTTTTAATATTTCGGCAGTTTTCTTCAGATGAGCAATAATTTTTATCATGATTTACAATTGTATATCGTCAATATACAAACATGTCCAGTTACAGAATAAATTTAGCGTGTTTTTATTCACCAGCGGTTTTACCAAAAAGTGACGTTATTTTTTGTAAATCAAAAAGTAAGAACATGAAAGTCCGTCCAGACTTAACCTGAGTGTTTTCCAGTGTGAGCTAAAACATGTATAGGCCTGTGCATGAGAGGTTATACCAGTTTATACGTAACGTAAAAAGAAATAAAGTTTTTCGGAATATGTAGGGAATAATACGATGGCATAAAGAGATAGCCTAATTAGTTACGTCGACCAGGTGTGCTAATTAACTGCGTTATATTGACAAAACGACTTAATTTTGACGACATATTTACATAAATTATGTCGACATAACCTAATATTTTTCTCAAGATATCAACATCTTCATATCCATGGCCTATGTTGACATAATGTGACCAGATATATCAATATTCGGTAAGCCTAATTTAAAAGTCTGAGAAGTCTTTGTTCTGGAATCCAGAATTGATGATTATATAAAGTAAATATTTATTTTTTCAAGCATTTAAATAACCTTGTACAACTGTCTTTTTGCACAATAAATCAACGGAGGAAGTGCTAACATCACTACAGAATGTCAACTTGTCGACATAACTTCTTAACATGTCGATGGCAGCTTTATGCCATCGTCGAACGATGAAATATGAGGGCCAATATCGACTTTTAGTACAATGCAAAAGGGCGTTTATAATATCAGCGATATAGAACGTCTTAGGCTTTATATATCGCTGATAATGACCATTCGATTCATTACTGGTTGATCCGGCGTTTATTTTTACTGATATACATGTATATGTAGGTCTAGGCCTTTTACCGGTTCTCTAAAATCTTTAAATTCAGTTATATTGCAGAACTTACTGTGAGTACGTTTTTGTTTGATTCGGTTTTCATTACAATAACAATGATGATAAAAATGAAATATCATTATCAATAATAATAATAATAATAATAATAATAATAATAATAATAATAATAATAATAATAATAATAATAATAATAATAATAATAATAATAATAATAATAATAATAATAATGAAAATAAAATAATCGTTGTCGCTCCGTTGCTCGTTGCAAAGTCACAAATTGAAAATAATTCCGTAACTTTATAACATTGCTATCCGGTATCGTACTTAATATTTGGGTTCATTTTTTGTTTCCGGTGTAGAGTTTCAGGAAATATTTAGTCCCCAGTTTTCCAAACACTATTTTAAACAGGTATTCGTTTTCTGTTAAGAGCTATTGATTCTCTTTTCCTTATTTTCTATAACTTTGTTTACTTTATGCGTTTAAATCATCTTGTTTAATATTGAGTGCATTCAACTGGCTTGTTGCTGTATATAGTCATAGATATACAAATGGTACTACATCGATGATGGAGGGTCCGTAGAATAACCGAAATGACACCTATTCACCGAAATGACGTTGTATTAACCGAAATGACACTATAATACACCGAAATAGTCTCACAAGAATGACCTAAATGACGGGGTATTAACCAAAATGACAGAGTATTAACCAAAATTAAAACTATGATATCATAATAAAGTAAACCGAAAATAAATGATAATCATTAATGAGAATCACAAGTAATAGCATCAATTTATGTTCTATTTAATTTAGAAAGAAAAATAATGCTTGTGTAGAATGAGAGCCAGTAAGAGGACACCTGTGCTTATATTTATTAATAAAGAAAATTAATCATATGACATGCATATTTAACTTAATTACTTTTGTTTATCATGACACCCAGTATGATCAGACTAATTAGAGTACAATAGAGTACTCTACAGATTTTCAGTGTATTATTGAGTTGTAAGACTATATTTAGTTAAAAACTGGTAAAACATAGCACAAACATTCATATCCCATGTTTTATTTTCGGTACAATATTATTAAAGTGTAACAATTTACCAGAAAAGACTCCAGTCTTGAGTTCGGATTTATGGTACGGAACCTAGTATGCATTTGTCCAGCATAAATTTGTTTCATTTTTATCTATTCAAGTTTAACTGTATAAGTAAATGGAAAATATCATTTGAATAGCTGTATAATTGACCAAATATTCCAGGTGAGAATTCTTGTGTTTGTTTTTTCTTAATGTTGATATTTCTAATACCTGGTACATGGTACTGGTATTAATATTATGTTTTTTTTCTTTTAATCTTTACAGTAGCTGAGTTCTTTGAAATAAAAAATGGCAAGTTCTCTTGGTAATGATAGTGACCCACTTGTGGAAGATGAGAATCATGGTGAAATAGATGATTGTAAGTTGTAATCTGATCAGTACTTTAGTAAATAAAGATGTGTACAAATTTATGAATACGTATGTACATGTACAGTATGATAAAGAATTCTAATTCTTTTGCTGTTCACAACTGATCTGTATTTTAATGGTTAACTTAACAGTTTTCTTGTTATCAAAAAGTATACATGTATCTGCTAGAAAATTTACATATAATGAAAATTAGTTGTTCATTATTGCATTTGATGTTCCTAATCCTATTCTCAAAAATATTGTCCATATCCTTTAAAAGTATATAAAAATACTGTGCAAACTGTCTTGAGGTACAGCCTCATCTACGACTTACATTGTAGATGTGGTCTCTTAATATGGACAGTCCCGTAAATGAAGTTTTATTTAAAGGATCATCTGAGTGGTTCAGTGAATGTGACCTCATGAGACAGGTGGTTTCACTTTATAATACTGTTATACTAATGATTTAATCCTGAACCTTCCTTACACGTTCCCTTGGTTTAAATCTACACATTCATATACAAAATAACCTCTATTTACAACATGTAACCTGCCCACTTAATACCATGTGACTGGTGCCGTACAAATATACCGTCAAATGTCTTCCTCTTTAAAGAAATAATTAGCCAAGTGGTTTTCAGAATGTGGTCTCTAATGACAAGTGGTCTTTCATTTCCATGAATTTTATATAATTACAGCTGTAGATGTTGTGATTTGGTTCCGTGACAAGACTGGAATACATGTGACTCTAAAGGGTGGTGAAGTAGCCACCTCTGATGATTTGTTCAACATAGTGGTGGATAAGAAGATGTTTGAAACAGACAACATTCAACGTCAGTTGCCTCCTGGTTGTGAAATGTATTTTTCTGTGTGGCTATGCTCATCTTTACTTGGTAAGTTGTCATCATGCTCCATTTACAGCTCTAATGAGGCCTTCATGGTCAAGTGTTTAGAGCATCGCCCTTTAAACCATGAAGTCTCCATGATCTCTCCTCTTGTCAGTACAAGTTCAAGCCTCACTTTGCCAGTTTATTACAGAGGGTCATTTGTATTCTCCTGGATACATTGTAAATGTAACCGGGTTTCTCTCCTCCCCCAATAAAAACAGGTTGCCACCATATAAAAATAATTGAAAAGTTGTTGAGTGTATCATAAAGCAAATATATGTAACTCTGACAGGGCTAACCAAACCAGACAAACTAAAAGTTATCTTCCATTGGTAAAAAATCTTTGTCTTATTACCAATGCAGAAGTCTTGTTATCCCAAATTTCTAAAAACTTGGAAGACAAATTCTGCATTTATTTGATTATGTAAAAAAGTTCTCAAAGTTTTCTTTCACTTCTTGTTTTTTTTTATTTCTAAGAGAAAGCTTCTCCCTCAAAGTTGAAAGGGCCATGAGCCTTTAAAAGTACATGTATTGCACTATGTAATGATCATGGCAGATCATACAGTGTGTTTTGTTATTAATATAATCTATATTTACATATATTTCAGAACTAAGACTGAAAAAAGATCACATACCGTTCCAGATAGCTCAACTTTGGGATGATTTCTGCCAAACATACACAGATGCAAGCAGCTCACAAATAGCAAGAGGTAGGTAGTATTGAATGATGCATTCTTCACAAAATAATTTGTAATTTGTTTGAAGACATATGTATTTCTCCTACCTTGGAGAGGCATATCTACCATTTCGCCATGCCATATGTATTTCTCCTACCTTGGAGAGGCATATCTACCATTTCGCCATGCCATATGTATTTCTCCTACCTTGAGGCATATCTACCATTTCGCCATGCCATATGTATTTCTCCTACCTTGGAGAGGCATATCTACCATTTCGCCATGCCATATGTATTTCTCCTACCTTGGAGAGGCATATCTACCATTTCGCCATGCCATATGTATTTCTCCTACCTTGGAGAGGCATATCTACCATTTCGCCATGCCATATGTATTTCTCCTACCTTGGAGAGGCATATCTACCATTTCGCCATGCCATATGCTCCTACCTTGGAGAGACATATCTACCATTTCGCCATGCCTGTATTTCTCCTACCTGGGAGAGGCATATCTACCATTTCGCCATGCCATATGTATTTCTCCTACCTTGGAGAGGCATATCTACCATTTCGCCATGCCATATGTATTTCTCCTACCTTCGAGAGTCATATCTACCATTTCGCCATGCCATATGTATTTCTCCTACCTTGGAGAGGCATATCTACCATTTCGCCATGCCATATGTATTTCTCCTACCTTGGAGAGGCATGTCTACCATTTCGCCATGCCATATGTATTTCTCCTACCTTGGAGAGTCATGTCTACCATTTTGCCATGCCATATGTATTTCTCCTACCTTGGAGAGGCATGTCTACCATTTCGCCATGCCAGAATTTCTCTGTCCACACCCTAGGGTGTAGTTACAGTATAATTTTATATGTATAACTTCTATGTGATGAGAATATGGTACATTAAAAGTTTTATCATTTTTTATTTACAATAACAAATATGAGCTATACAAAGACATGATAATCTTATATTTCTGTGTATTTCGTGAAAATAAGGTCAGGTCCAGTGTGGTTTTGGTATTGAGTTTGATTTTTATCTCATATCTTTTACAGATGAGCCAGTCGTAATGATTCAAAGGAATGTTTTCCTGACTCTAGAGGAGGAAATGAAGGTTTGTACTGGCTATATACAAGTGATATATATCTTTTATTAGAGACATTGAGCATCATCACGTGTACGGAGATGTGTACGTGTATTTACATGTACAAGTACCCATAAAATCTGAACCCATGTCAAGTGTCTTAGCAACGTGAACGGGTAGCTTTATTTGTTGATTGAATATAAATATATTTTGTACACAACAGCCACGAGCACCCTATGTATTAAGATTCAGTAGGCCCTGTATATGAGTTTATGACTTCAGTCGTATGTGTACTGTAGGCGTACAAAATTACCAATTCATCAATCTCTATTTTTTTTTTAACTAGATTCTAGAATATCTACACATCTATAATAGAAAATAACAAAACTGAACTGGATCTAGGTATATCAGTCACCCTTTAATTCATCTGATGATGTATGAAATTATCAATGATATCAAACATAGTCTACCGTTATAACCTACAACTCAAAGCAAAATTCACCTTTGTTGAGTTTGTTTAGACTTGTTCTGTATGTAGTTCCCGGTGTACAAGTTGTTTAGACGTGTTCTGTATGTAATTCCCGCTCTACAAGTTGTTTAGACGTGTTCTGTATGTAATTCCCGGTGTACAAGTTGTTTAGACGTGTTCTGTATGTAGTTCCCGGTGTACAAGTTATTTAGACGTGTTCTGTATGTAATTCCCGCTCTACAAGTTGTTTAGACGTGTTCTGTATGTAATTCCCGCTCTACAAGTTGTTTAGATGTGTTCTGTATGTAGTTCCCGCTCTACAAGTTGTTTAGACGTGTTCTTTATGTAGTTCCCGGTCTACAAGTTGTTTAGACGTGTTCTATATGTAGTTCCGGGTCTACAAGTTGTTTAGACCTGTTCTGTATGTAGTTTCCGGTCTACAAGTTGTTTAGACGTGTTCTGTATGTAGTTCCCGGTGTACAAGTTGTTTAGACGTGTTCTGTATGTAGTTCCCGGTGTACAAGTTATTTAGACGTGTTCTGTATGTAGTTCCCGCTCTACAAGTTGTTTAGACGTGTTCTGTATGTAGTTCCCGCTCTACAAGTTGTTTAGACGTGTTCTGTATGTAGTTCCTGGTGTACAAGTTATTTAGATGTGTTCTGTATGTAGTTCCCGGTCTACAAGTTGTTTAGACGTGTTCTATATGTAGTTCCGGGTCTACAAGTTGTTTAGACCTGTTCTGTATGTAGTTTCCGGTCTACAAGTTGTTTAGACGTGTTCTGTATGTAGTTCCCGGTCTACAAGTTGTTTAGACATGTTCTGTATGTAGTTCCCGGTGTACAAGTTGTTTAGACGTGTTCTGTATGTAGTTCCCGGTCTACAAGTTGTTTAGACGTGTTCTGTATGTATTTCCCACTCTACAAGTTGTTTAGACTTGTTCTGTATGTAGTTCCCGGTGTACAAGTTGTTTAGACGTGTTCTGTATGTAGTTCCCGGTGTACAAGTTGTTTAGACGTGTTCTGTATGTAGTTCCCGCTCTACAAATTGTTTAGACGTGTTCTTTATGTAGTTCCCGCTCTACAAAGACGTTTCTGTATGTAGCTCTACAAGTTGTTTAGATTTATGTAGTTCCCGCTCTACAAGTTGTTTAGACGTGTTCTGTATGTAGTTCCTGCTCTACAAGTTGTTTAGACGTGTTCTGTATGTAGTTCCTGCTCTACAAGTTGTTTAGACGTGTTCTGTATGTAGTTCCCGCTCTACAAGTTGTTTAGACGTGTTCTGTATGTAGTTCCCGGTGTACAAGTTGTTTAGACGTGTTCTGTATGTAGTTCCCGCTCTACAAGTTGTTTAGACATGTTCTGTATGTAGTTCCCGCTCTACAAGTTGTTTAGATGTGTTCTGTATGTAGTTCCCGCTCTACAAGTTGTTTAGATGTGTTCTGTATGTAGTTCCCGCTCTACAAGTTGTTTAGACGTGTTCTGTATGTAGTTCCCACTCTACAAGTTGTTTAGACGTGTTCTGTATGTAGTTCCCGGTCTACATGTTGTTTAGACATGTTCTGTATGTAGTTCCCGGTCTACAAGTTGTTTAGATGTGT
Organism: Atrina japonica; assembly: GCA_030159075.1. NCBI lineage: Eukaryota > Metazoa > Mollusca > Bivalvia > Pterioida > Pinnidae > Atrina > Atrina japonica. The sequence continues at coordinate 1,669,676 of BROG01000077.1, forward strand.
TCTGTATGTAGTTCCCGCTCTACAAGTTGTTTAGACGTGTTCTGTATGTAGTTCCCGCTTTACAAGTTGTTTAGACATGTTCTGTATGTAGTTCCCACTCTACAAGTTGTTTAGACATGTTCTGTATGTAGTTCCCGCTCTACAAGTTGTTTAGACATGTTCTGTATGTAGTTCCCGCTCTACAAGTTGTTTAGATGTGTTCTGTATGTAGTTCCCGCTTTACAAGTTGTTTAGACGTGTTCTGTATGTAGTTCCCGGTGTACAAGTTATTTAGACGTGTTCTGTATGTAGTTCCCGCTCTACAAGTTGTTTAGACGTGTTCTGTATGTAGTTCCCGCTCTACAAGTTGTTTAGACGTGTTCTGTATGAAGTTCCCGGTGTACAAGTTGTTTAGACGTGTTCTGTATGTAGTTCCCAGTGTACAAGTTGTTGAGACGTGTTCTGTATGTAGTTCCCGCTCTACAAATTGTTTGTTTGTAGACGCTCTTCTTTGTTTGATAGTTCTGTATGTAGTTCCCACTCTACAAGTTGTTTAGACGTGTTCTTTATGTAGTTCCCGGTCTACAAGTTGTTTAGACGTGTTCTATATGTAGTTCCGGGTCTACAAGTTGTTTAGACCTGTTCTGTATGTAGTTTCCGGTCTACAAGTTGTTTAGACGTGTTCTGTATGTAGTTCCTGGTGTACAAGTTGTTTAGACATGTTCTGTATGTAGTTCCCGGTGTACAAGTTGTTTAGATGTGTTCTGTATGTAGTTCCCGGTGTACAAGTTGTTTAGACGTGTTCTGTATGTATTTCCCACTCTACAAGTTGTTTAGACTTGTTCTGTATGTAGTTCCCGGTGTACAAGTTGTTTAGACGTGTTCTGTATGTAGTTCCCGGTGTACAAGTTGTTGAGACGTGTTCTGTATGTAGTTCCCGCTCTACAAATTGTTTAGACGTGTCCTTTATGTAGTTCCCGCTCTACAAGTTGTTTAGACGTGTTCTGTATGTAGTTCCCGCTTTACAAGTTGTTTAGATGTGTTCTTATGTAGTTCCCGCTCTACAAGTTGTTTAGACGTGTTCTGTATGTAGTTCCCGCTCTAAAAGTTGTATAGACGTGTTCTGTATGTATTTCCCGCTCTACAAGTTGTTTAGACGTGTTCTGTATGTAGTTCCCGGTGTACAAGTTGTTTAGACGTGTTCTGTATGTAGTTCCCGGTCTACAAGTTGTTTAGACGTGTTCTGTATGTAGTTCCCGCTCTACAAATTGTTTAGACATGTTCTTTATGTAGTTCCCGCTCTACAAGTTGTTTAGACGTGTTCTGTATGTAGTTCCCGCTCTACAAGTTGTTTAGATGTGTTCTGTATGTAGTTCCCGCTCTACAAGTTGTTTAGACGTGTTCTGTATGTAGTTCCCGCTCTACAAGTTGTTTAGATGTGTTCTGTATGTAGTTCCCGCTCTACAAGTTGTTTAGACGTGTTCTGTATGTAGTTCCCGCTCTACAAGTTGTTTAGATGTGTTCTGTATGTAGTTCCCGCTCTACAAGTTGTTTTAGATGTGTTCTGTAGCTTTACAAGTTGTTTAGATGTGTTCTGTATGTAGTTCCCACTCTACAAGTTGTTTAGACGTGTTCTGTATGTAGTTCCCGGTCTACATGTTGTTTAGACGTGTTCTGTATGTAGTTCCCGGTCTACAAGTTGTTTAGATGTGTTCTGTATGTATTTCCTGCCTCTACAAGTTGTTTAGATGTGTTCTGTATGTAGTTCCCGCTCTACAAGTTGTTTAGATGTGTTCTGTATGTAGTTCCCGCTCTACAAGTTGTTTAGATGTGTTCTGTATGTAGTTCCCACTATTACAAGTTGTTTAGATGTGTTCTGTATGTAGTTCCCACTCTACAAGTTGTTTAGATGTGTTCTGTATGTAGTTCCCACTCTACAAGTTTTTTTGATGTGTTCTGTATGTAGTTCCCACTCTACAAGTTGTTTAGATGTGTTCTGTATGTAGTTCCCGCTCTACAAGTTGTTTAGACATGTTCTGTATGTATTTCCTGCTCTACAAGTTGTTTAGACGTGTTGGGTTTTGCAATTATCAGAATCTTATGACATTATATGCAATGTTTTGTAGGGGATTCCCCGTATCCATAACATTGTGATGCTTGACTTCTCTATTTAAATCAGTATGCAGTTTTAGGTATCCAATTAGGCCGAAATTGGGGACAGAAGTCTTACTATTTTCTTTGTAGCAAGATGTGGTGACATTTTCATCACAGTATATCATTATCAATCTATTTTAATATGTGTTTCTCATTGCTGCCTTCAGAAAATAGGCCATTTGCTTGTCTGATCTGTTGTTTTCAATAATCCATTGGCATCAAGTTGTGTCATGAAATAATTCTATTAATCTTGAGATGTCAATTCCAGCTAACCATATAAAGATATATGAGAAAGTTGATATAAATTATATAAAGAGGTCATGGGGTAAAAAGTCAGAAAAACCTTCCTTATTACTCTGAAGCGTAGTAAGGTTTTCGACTTGTTGGAGCAAGGGAGGGCTTTAAAGGATATAGGGTACAATTTTATACAAATGGCTTTATATTAACTTAAAACTGATTGACTTTTGTATACAAAGATATATGAAAAGTTTGTTAGGAATTATTTAACATGTTTAAGGATCACTGTGACAAAGGTATGAGATCAAAGGTAATGGTCACAAACACCTAAGAAAAAGAAAAATATCAGTTTTTTCACAGTTCTTTTTAAACAATGGGCTAATTTTAACCACACTTGATAAAAACAATCCCCATGTGAAGTCTCTTAAAGGATGGGAATGAAAAGGTGTTAAGTCCCATACTAGGAGTTCCAAAATTGGTCAAAAGGGGTCAAAACTTGGCACATTTAAAAAAAATCTTCTTAAGAGCCAATGATCAGATTTATTTCAAATTTGTTATACATAATCATGATAATGACAGACTCAACAAAGATCCAGATTTTCTGCAAACTTGACACAATGGTTTATGACCATAAAATACAGATCAAAGTCAAATTTTTCCAAAGTCGTTAGTTTTTTTAACAGGAAAGGGAATGGGGAAGGCATGGGTTACTTGAGCTTGCTCACTAATGTTCTTTAAACTAAATGTTATGTTGTCATTTTAATAATTCTGGAATCAAAATTTTGTATTGCCGTTTACAGATTACAAACGAAGATGTTTTATGTCTTCTTTATCATGAGGCTAAGTTTAACGTCAACGACAATCGATATCCAATGTCACTAGACGATTACGGAAAACTAGCAGGTATCCAGGCTTTCGTTGAATTTGGTAGTTACGATGGAACAAAACATACCGCCGATTTATATAAAAGGTGAGTTTATTTTTGTTATGGTTTTAATCACTGAAAAGTCATTGAAACTGGTTTTCTATATTACGCTAACCCCACCAGTCACTCCTTCCATTTAACATTTTTCTTTTTTAAAATTTTTTAAGGCAGTGGAACCTGTCTTAATAGACCACCCTATCCACCACTGCATTGTGGTCTTTAAAGACAGGTGGTCTCTAAAATGAGATTTGATATAACAGATTTTTTAACTAAGTTGGTTTCAGAATGTGGTCTTAAAAGACAGGTTGTCTTTCATGAGAGTGGTCTTTTAAGACAAATTTCACTGTTGATGTAAAGTGGATAAAAATGTTCTGTCACGGGGGTTTTCCTAAGCCGTTTTTGGATCTGGTTACAAGGTACATTCTCATTGCAAAACTGGCGTGTATTTTCCCCAAAAATATGCCGAAATTCCCAATTTGGAATTTCAAAATAAAGAATATTAAAACAAAGGTCTCAATAAGTTTTTCTGTTTTAGTTAAAATACAGTAAAACTTGCTTTAGTGACCACCTGTTTATAAAGACCACCTGGCTATACAAATTTCACTGTATTGTATACAGTGAACCCGCTTTACAACGACATTCATTATAACGGAATATTCGGTATCCGACAAGAATTGCTTGGGAACAAATGTACATGTACATAAAAAGTACTCATTACAACGGAATATTCAGTATCCGACTCCGACATTAAATTCCGGGAACAAATGTACAAAACTCAATGTAAATAAACTCTTTGCAACGGCATAACAGCATAGTAGAACCACCTGCTGATCCGGTTATTGTTTTCAGTCTTGATTTTCTTCACGGTTGAGATCACAGGTAAAAATGATTGTGTCAATAAAACAATTACACAGTCAATTGTTCTTTAATCTGTATTGATAGGTGATGGCCTAGGTGTCGACGATTGGCGCTTGAATCATCCTTACATGTACAGAGGCAGTAGGCCTAATGTTTATAAACCATCAGTAGGTTTCGTTAGAACTGAACCGACAGGAAGATAAATACAACTTACAAGCTGTGTACAAATTAAAAAAAAAGATAAATAAATAAATAAAAAATACATATAGCTGACAAATCCCGTTACGGTACGTGACCGTGCCGATGTGGTTACAATGGCGGATCTTTAAATTACTTCAATCTTTGCGATATAGCCGTAGACATTTTAGTAAAACTTTATTTATGAAAACACATTTTAAGAGAATTGTATCAGCAATCTCAGAGCTATTTAAGCAATTTATAATGAATTTAACTCGGAATCACGAGATATATTACATTCGGGCATTTTGTACATGATCCGTGCATTTCACGATATCACTGATTTACGATATGCGACCGAAAAATAATAATTGTGCATTGATGTTTACAATATAAACTTGCATAAATATGATAATTAAAATGTTGAAAATAGTACGAAATAAAATAATAAGATTTTTTGTTGTAAGTTTATTTATTTACATGTACATATATGCGTAAATGATACTCAAGGGAGCTAACTATGAAATGCCCACCACATCAAATTCATTACAGTGACAAATTTGATATAATGTCATTCCTGAGTGGGAACAAACACGGTCGTTGTAAAGAGGGTTCACTGTATTTTCAAATTTTTTGTACCCTGGACTCATAATTTAGGAGGTAGGTCAACCTTGTGTCACTTCACATATGATATTTGTTGTTTAATTAGAGAGGGTAGAGTAGGTATACTGGTCACGGACCAGGAGCTGGCTAGGACCAGGAGCTGGCTAGGACCAGTGGCTGGCTGTGGTGCGATTTTGTCTTCAGTATGTGCCACAATATTTTTTATTCTTGGGGAAAATGTCTAACATCTAAAAAAATCTCATAAAATTGTGTTCTATATAGCTAAAATAATATAATAGCTGGCTACTTGTCCTAACAGGCTACCAGTCCCTGACCAGTTTATGTTTTAGGTACAACTGATGAATTGCTGTCTTTCTTTTAAATTCGTTGATTTTCATTTTACTTTCAGGGAAATAAATAACTTTTTTCCTGAAGACTTGCATAAGTCACATTCACGACTTGGAGTCAGAAAACATGACGGTCAGAGTCTAGATGAGAGACTGAGGACAGAGCACGAACTCATCAGTATGAACTACCGTGACGTCAGTCCCAGCGATAAAAATAGAAGCTTGTATAGAGAATATCTAAAGATTTGTTGGACTTATGCCTTCTATGGGTAAGAGGAATTGTTTCAGCACATGTATGTTTATGTATGTATGTAAACAGCATATATTATGGCCTATATTGTGCATGTTGTGTGATATAGCACTGTTCCAAAAATGAATCAACTATCACCATTTTCCCATAGCTTTTTATGTTAAATCAATTTAATTTATAAAAAATAATCAGCTAATCGTCATCATCTGATATTAGTTTTAAATTCTTTTAAAACTTCATTTCTGAGAAGCAACATTTTTTCTTGTCAGTAATTATTTTGTTGACACCACTTACTATGAACTAAGAAGGAAATGATGCTGTAAATTTCACTTGTTACTTTTATAGAAAGAAACTGACACATTCCAAACCAATTTTGAAAGATAGTTCATAGACTTCAACACCAGTGTGCCAAAGTTTACAAGATTTCATTCATTATATAAGTCAGGCCAGTTATTTTTTTAAAAGTTGGCTTAGCATAGAAAGCTATGGGAAAATGATTTTAGTTGACTGACTTAGATACATGACATTGACTACTTAGGGAGGCTCGTGGTAGAATGTTTGTCTTACGAGTGACAGTTGTCAATTATACGAGTTTTTATTCCTGGAAATGGGTCATACAAAAGACTTTCAAAAACAATTGTAGACAATAGTGACTGTTCCTTCACCAAGCTCATTGGCATTTGAAGTGAAGTGCAGGAGACTTTTGGATGATACCTAGAAATTATAGACTTATAAATTACTTAATTTAGCTTATTGTAGTTAAGACATATAATCAACAACTGAAGATAACTCTGACTCGGTGTTGCATGTAGAGGGTTTAAGCAGAGCACCTTGCCCTGCCCTGAATTTTTCCTGCCTGCCCCAACTTTGCCCACCCCATCCCTAATTTTGTCCAAGCCTTTCCCAATTTTGCCTCACCCTGTCCCAATTTTGTGTAACACTGCCCCAATTTTTTCTTACCCTGTCCCAATTTTGTCTTACTCTGTCCCAATTTTGCCTCACCCTGTCCCAATTTTGCCTTACACTACCCCAATTTTTCCTTACCCTGTCCCAATTTTGCCTTACCCTGTCTGTTTTACATGTTCTCTTCCTGCCCTGTGCCTTATTTGTTAACCCAGCAGTAATATTTTAGTGTATCATTGACCTACATGGGTGTGTTGCGTGGATAAAGAAATTTCAACCCTCATGGCAAGAATATGGAAGTCAAATCCTCGACAGACCCTTAGATTGGACAAACCAGCTTTTTTCTGCATGGGTAGAGAATTCCTTCCCCACTCAACACACCAAGGCCAGATTTTATCAGTCCAGTATTTGGACAGGGATTTTCAAAGACACATTCTGAAAAATTCTGTTCTTTTTGTAGGAGTGCCTTTTTTGATGCACTATTACAAAAACCTCATGGCAAAGTGATGTCAAATATCCCAGGAGTTCAGAAGACAGTAGACGTATATATAGCAATAAACACAGATGGAGTGTGTATCATAGACAGAATTGGAAAGGTAAAGTATCACTGAGGCAGGTGAATTGATAGAACTAGATGTCTTGATCAGTTGATAGAAGTGGATGACTTGATTAGTTGATAGAGGTACATGTAGATGACTTGATCAATTAATAGAGCTAGATGATTTGCTCAATTATTAGATCATGTCTAATGGATTTTATCCAATCAGATTTCGAGCTTAGCCATTTAATGTTTTCCATAGGATATGGTAAAATGAGCTAAGCAGGTTAGATCATATTCATTGTGTATGGCGTTACATAGTAAACTCGACTCATCTCGTTTACTATAGAGTAGAAACCTGTCTTGAGAGACCACCCCATCTGCCATTGAAATGTGGTCTCTCAAGACAGGTGGTCTTTCAAGAGAGGTTTTATCTAAATAGTTATCTAACCAAATGGTTTTCAAATTGTGGTCTCAAAAGATAGTTGGTTTTCATGAGAGTGGTTCTCAAGACAGGTTCCACTGTATAAGGTAATACATGGATATGACCTTTACATAGAGCTAGATGACTAGAACAATTAATAGAGCTAGATGTCTGAATCAGTTAATAGAGCTAGATGACTGGATCAATTAATAGAGCTAGATGACTGGATCAATTAATACAGCTAGATGACTAGATCTATTAATAGAGCTAGATGACTGGATCAATTAATTGAGCTAGATGACTGGATCAGTTAATAGATCTAGATGACTGGATCAATTAACTGAGCTAGTTGACTGGATCAATTAACTGAGCTAGTTGACTGGATCAATTAACTGAGCTAGATGACTGGATCAGTTAATAGAGCTAGATGACTGGATCAGTTATTAGAGCTAGATGACTTGATCTATTAATATAGCTAGATGACTTGATCTATCAATGGGACTATATACTTGATCTACTTTTTAATAGAGCTAGATGACTTGATCTGTTTATTAAAAAAGCTAGATGACTTGATTAATTAATAGAGCTAGATGGCTTGATCTATTTATTAATATAGCTAGATGACTTGATCAATAAATAGAGCTCGATAACTTGATCTATGAATGGAGCTAGATGACTTGATCTATTAATAGATAGAGTTAGATGGCTTGATCAATTAATAGAGCTTGGTGACTCGATCAATTAATACAGCTTGATAACTCAATCAATAAATGGAGCTAGATGACTTGATCTGTTTATTAATAGAACTAGATGACTGGATCTGTAAATGGAGCTAGATACTTGATCTATTAATAGAGCTAGATGACTTGATCTATTAATAGAGTTCGATGAATCGATCAGTAAATAGAGCTAGATGACTTGATCTATTTATTAATAAAACTAGAAGACTTAATCTATAAATGAAGCTAGATACTTGATCTATAAATAGAGATAGATGACTTGATCTATTAAAGGAGCTATGTGACTGATCAGGTAACAAACCTAGATGACTAAGTCAATTAAAAATGACAGGTAACTTGATTGATTAAAAGAGGTAGACAACTTGATTGATGAAAAGTGGCAGGTAACTTGATTGATTAAAAGAGGTTGGAAACTTGATTGATAAAAAGAGGTAGGCAACTTGATTGATTAAAAGATAAAAGAGGTAGGCAACTTGATTGATTAAAAGATTGATTGATTAAAAGATAAAAGAGGTAGGCATCTTGATTGATTGAAAAAGGTAGATGAATTGATCAATTAATAGAGGCAGGTGACTTGATTAATTAAAAAGTTAGTGAAAGATCAATTAGAGCAGACTTTAATTGATTAAAAGAGGTAGGCAAGTTGATTGATTAAAAGATAATAGAGCCAGGTGACTTGATTAAGTTAAAAAGTTTAATGACTTGATCAACTAATTGAGGCAATTGAATTGATTGATTAAAAGGACAGAGGGATTTATAGGATGGAGAGATTAATAGAGGATGAGAGATTTCTGTTTATAGGAAATATTTCTGAGGATTAGAGATCACTTAGGATAAATTAATTTTAGAGCCAGAGATTTCTGATTAAGTTAAAAAGTTTATAGGACGACTATTTCTGTTTATCAAAGAGATTTCTGTTTATAGGACAATTGAGATTTGATTAAAAGGATGGAGAGATTTCTGTTTATAGGACAGATATTTCTGTTTATAGGACAGGGATTTATAGGATGGAGAGATTTCTGTTTATAGGACGGAGAGATTTCTGTTTATAGGATGGAGAGATTTCTGTTTATAGGATGGAGAGATTTCTGTTTATAGGATGGAGGGATTTATAGGACGGAGAGATTTCTGTTTATAGGACAGATATTTCTGTTTATAGGACAGGGATTTATAGGGCAGAGAGATTTCTGTTTATAGGACAGAGAGATTTCTGTTTATAAGATGGAGAGATTTCTGTTAATAGGACAGAGATTTCTGTTTATAGGACAGAGGGATTTATAGGACAGAGAGATTTCTGTTTATAGGATGGAGAGATTTCTGTTTATAGGACAGATTTCTGTTAATAGGATGGAGAGATTTCTGTTTATAGGACAGAGATTTCTGTTTATAGGACAGAGGGATTTATAGGACAGAGATTTCTGTTTATAGGATGGAGAGATTTCTGTTTATAGGACAGAGAGATTTCTGTTTATAGGACAGAGGGATTTATAGGACGGAGAGATTTCTGTTTATAGGACAGAGAGACACAGCTTGAGCTGATGTAATGGTAGATAGTGATACATACAAATGAAGGGTTTTGGGTTATATCCTTGGTACTGAATCATACCTTAAACCTAAGAAAAGGGGAGCCATGGTTCCTTAGCCAAGGATTCTGCATCATAAGTGAGTCGCAGATATTTTACAAACTAGCAAAGGCATAAATCTCATTCACTACTACAACTCTTGTTGTATAAGACTTAATTTCCATATAACTGTCACAGAAATTTTCTTTATTACTGATAAACACCTTTTGTGAAATACTTCTGAGCCTCTACAGCTGAATGGTTAGAGCCTTGCACTTTGAACCATGAAGTCTCTCTATTCTGAGCAGTGCAAGTTCTAGCACGGAGCATAGCTAAGCTGATTTTTTGTGAGAAAACTGCCACTTTACTTACAGAAGGTTGTTGGTCTCTTCCCAGTACACTGAAACCAGATTCTGTTCTCTATAGTTAAACCATATAACTGGAAAGTTGTTTAGAGTGGTGTAAAACACTGCAGAATAAAAAAAAAAGTAAAATACTTACTCTGTAGTTGTCTTATAGTTTCATTTTTTGTTCACAGGAGGCAATTTTGGCTGTGCCATTTGAACAACTGAGTTGGGAAATCAAACACACGGATGAAGGGATGAACAAATTGCCATGTCTTCTGCTTCAGTTTCCTGGCCCCATCATCAACAACGAAAAAATCTCCAAGGTTCTCCAAGTCTACTCAAAACAGGTAACATATTTTGTATCTGTTTTACTTATATATAATGTGTGTGTCAGATTGTTGTGTGTGTCAGATGTAAAATTCAAGTACAACAGATATGTATATATATCTTATACATATATATATATATATATATATATATATTGTATCTGTACTCCCGCTATAATCTGAGATACTCATTGACTTGGACTGGACATGTGAAGATGGTACATATTCCATATACTGCTTTTACAGGAAGTATATAAGCCTTAGATGACATCACAATGTAAACCTAATGTTTACAGATCAATGATATCAGTAGTGAGCGGTTGATTGAAAAGAAATATAATATGTAGGCCCTACGAAATACTTTTATGCATTGCTGTGTATAATTGATTATACATTATTTAAAATTTGAGAAAACCTTACAAAAAGGGCAGTTGTATGCTCTCGTCCCATATTAGGTTAAACAAAGACTGTGTAAGTTATAATATATATATATATATATATATATATATATATATATATATATATATATATATATATATATATATATATATATATATATATATATATATATATATATATATATATATATATGTTTGTGTGTGTATAGTGATACCAGCTATTAATGGTGGAATGAAATTAAAACTGGTTTCAATGTACCTGGGAACAATGATTGACAACTGGGTTTCTGTGAGTAAACTGTTTGGTAGGGAATAGAGATACACACTTTTGGAAGAATTTTGTTCAGGAATCCATGAATTTCTGCTGATTTCAGGTGCACAATGATAATTCTTTATAAATAAAAAAAAATAGAATTGACATTCTGCAATATCAGCCAGAGTTATGGGACTTTAATTTTTTTTTTATAAATGTCTCAGCTCTAAGGTGCATGCTGTTTTATTTAGATAACTTTGATGTAAGTTTTATTGTTTTAGGCTCGTATGATGGATGCTATCATAACAACATGTGTCGGGCTTAAAAAACAAAGAAAAAGTCAACCCACTTCATTTCCACAGAGGGATATAGAGGAGGGACAGAGAGAATTATACAGGAATGGTAAATGATCTTACAATAATTATGTTGATGTTTTACACCAGGCTTATGAATTTTTCAGTCGTATGTTGGTGGTCAGTTTTTAATGATGTAGGAGAGAACCCGGTTACAATGTACCCGAGAAGAGACCACTGACCTTTCACAAGTCAACTGGTAAACTTTCTCACAAAATAAATTTTAGTTTAATCATTTGGCTACACATAATGTTAACTTCTGAGTTTGTAGCGCAGAGCCCGAACATATCAGTAGGCTAATTTTTGCAATTTCTGTGACCTGTGACAATTCTTTGAGTAAATAATAAAATAAAATTACATGTATTTGTTGATAATCTTTGAATTTTTCTTATATATTTCATTTATTTTTTATGGCTTATGATAAATAATTTGAAATGCAACAAAAATGGAACTGTATCTATGTACAGCAGGGTGACAGCAGGGTGATAAAAGTGGGGAAACTTTTTATTTTTCTCTGTGTATTTCATATAAAACCAGTTTTTCATTTTTTTCAAAATAAATACAGTGAAACCTGTATATAGGGATCACCCAAGGGACCAAAAAATATTAACCTTTATGTCAATATACACAGGTTCAATTTAGTTGAAGTATGCAATCAAAGAACTTGAAAATGACTTTTATAAAGGTAATCCTTATATAGAGAAGACTGCTATAGCAGGTTTTACTGTATTATAAAGTCTTTTCTCAAATAATTTTAATACAATTTTCACTATGACCATTAATGTTTTGATGTTTCTGTGTTTGTTTTGTTAGGAATTTCCATTGTTTTGTTTAATAGTACTGATCGTTTTTGCAAGATACATGATTTTAATGTCTCTTTTTAATATGTCTGAAAAAGAGAATTGTGACATAAAGAATTTAAGTTTCTGTTAAAATGGCTAAATCTTGAAAACAGAAAAATTAAACTTAATGAGTAACTACACAATGAAAGTATTAGATATTTTCTGTTTATGATATGAGTTTCATTGAAGTTGCTTTAGAAAAAACTCTCCATGAATAATTTGAAAAAATGGGTTTTATATAAACTTTTATTAAACAGAGAAAAATGAAAATGTTCTCACTTTTGTCCCCCTGCTGTAGATGTAATGATGTACATTTAACAACAGCAACAGTCATAAGTAATCAAGGGTAAAAATCTTTTTTTGCTGCACAATCTGGACAAAGTCACTGATCCCCTGATGATTAATTTAGACAGTGTACTGTAGGCCTATAAAAATTTTAAATATATTACGACATGCTGATGTAAAGGCAGTTCAAGTTTCCATTTAGCTGTACAAATATTGCAAAATGAGATTATCATTGCTTACTGTCTTATGTACATGTAAATAGTCTTTTTTTTTTTTTTTTTTTTTTTTTTTTCGGTATCCAATTATGTCATTTAACTAAAACTTTTGATTACAGGTAACTTCAGTGGGAAGATAGCCAATAAGCTTGAAAAAATGACATTGTCAACTTATGATATGCAGGGTAAGTAATGTAGAATCAGAAAATTTTGATGTGATTTTGATTTCATTTATTTCATCATTTTCAATTATCAACGAAATTTAAACCATGACAAAATATTACATAAGTTAAACCTATTAAAAGTAAAGGTTCCTTTACAGATAGGTTTATTTATTTAAATGAATATTAATGTCAACAAAAACTATGACATTTTAAAACTACGGAATTTTAGCACCACGATATATGTCTGTCAACAATATGAAGGGGTTCTGTCTGCCTACAATATTAATTAATATGTAACCACGACATAGGTCATTTATGTCATATTTCTCACTGATAAATTTTGTAATCATAAATGCTGATAACTGTAAGACAAATAAGTAATGGGTTATGTTTTGTGAGTAAGATAATAAAGCATGCAATATAGACACACGTTTATTTCTCTGTATATCCAGAAATGGTCTTCTCTCACTTCAGTAAGATATTACATAATCAAAGCTGTATCATTCGTCACCTCATTTCAGTAATTTGATAAACATATGCAGTGGAACCTCAATTAAAGACCACCTCGCATTTCAGACCAAAAGTTTTCAGTCTCGATAAATATAATATAATTAGAGAACCTCACCTCACTAATCAGACCACTTTGAGTCTTAAATATCCAGGTTCAACTGTATATATTCAATAGAATGTTGTTATCTTGAAATTCATTGGATCGTCCCATTTACTTTGAGATCTCCAGAATTTTTAATTCACTTATTTTCAATTCTTTTTTTACAATGAATAGACTAACTTAGGCTACTGATTAATGAAACTGGATATGAGTAAATATTAGTCACCCATTTTCCATGACTCATTAATGGGAGTTGATTGTCCCGTGTTTTGCAGGTAAACAAGTAATTCTATATTATGATATTATTGTACAAAAAGTAAACTTTCAATTGCGGAAGGTAATTTCAAGATAACAAGTTACAATTTTATTATATTTTGATACTTCAGACCAGAAATATAATTCGAGATAAGTGAAATTTCAAGATAAAAACTTTGAAATAACCGGAATTGTGACTCATCTGATTTTTGACATAACAAGATTTCACTGTGTTTATACATATATATATATATATATATATATATATATATATATATATATATATATATATATATATATATATATATATATATATATATATATATATATTCATCTTGCATTACAGGAAAAAAGATAACCAAGAAGAAGTGATATTATTATAGTATTTCAGCAGAGAGAGATTCTGTTGTCAGTTCTATTCAGATGTTTTACAGAGTAAATTTTCAGTTACACATCAGCAAATGTTTATATCAATTATCTGTTTTGTAAATAATCAGTTACACATTGTTTAGTGTCTACAAATCAGTTTATGGTAAAATCTTTAGTATCACATTATCAAATGTTGCGGACATCTATAATGTTTCTGTCTTTCCATTTTTTCAAGCATTTGTCACTTATTTGTAGATAACACCAATTTTAGGTGAAGGGCCATAAATTTTGACCAGTGCATTGGACCAATGCATGGGATATTTTCCTCTGATATCATATCATGCTTACCATGACACAGATCATTTGTTTTTATTGCCATCTTAAGAAGTAATGACTGCTCACTTCCTTATGCTTGGAGCGACACAGAAACCCGTCAATATCTCCATAAAATATTCAGAATCCTGCCCTGGATGTAAACCCTAGACCACCTGTTTGTTCAGTGTAGTCCACCAGGAGTAAACAACAGCATAATATATTTCAATGTTAAACAACTAGTGTTTAGTTTACTATTGTACATTTATAATCCATGTCTTCCACTTAATTTGGGTGAAGTTGTAATTTTTCTCTCCCCCCCCCCTGGATTGAAGGCTATGCACATATTGTTCTCATATGAGCTTGATAATAGACAACTGAGTTATGTGAATTCAAAATCTTCAGGAATGGCTTAGCTCCATGGGTAACATGTTTCTTAAACATATCTTGATTTCAAAGTACAAATGTTGTCATTAAAATATCATTGAACCATACAAATAAGTGCAAGTTTGAAAAGTGTGAATACAGGAGGAAGGGGTATGTTTAAGTGCTATTGTAGTCATGGATATAAGAATGCAATTCATGTATAGAGTAGAATAAAAAAGATCACTAAACTTTGCTCTTTTGATTTGTAGAGCTTGATACCATGATCTAAGTGTGAGAGAGAGAGAGTCAGATAGAGAGAGAGAGAGAATGATAGAGAGAGAGTGAGATTTTGATTTTGTGGGTGATTTATGTCGTATACAATAGAACCTGTCTCAAGAGACTGTCCATCTACTCCAGAAATATGGTCACTCAAGACAGGTGGTCTCTCGAAAGAGGGTTTTTATAGGATTATTTAACCAAGGTTTTCAGAATGGTGGGATTTTATGACAGTGGTCTTTCAAGACAAGTTCTATTTTTAACCATTTTCTAACTTAAATGCATGTGCTGAAAATTAATTTAGCGGTACAAGCCTGTACAAATGATAGAGAGATGGACAAACAGACAGAATCTAGTGCAATAGAATAGAAATCTTTTTGTAAAAAATAATTTATGTATATAAAATCTAGATACATTGTTCTGTTTTATTTGATTAACAAAAGAAAATGTACTGATATTTGTGATCTTTTTTATATCAAATTACAAAAGAAGAAATATTCTCTTTGAAAATGTCATAACCTTGGGTGTGTTTTATCAATAATTTGTTGGTAGTAAGTTTAAAGTCTCAAGTTAATTCATCTTAAGACTAAACTTAGGACCGTTTTATCAACACTGCCCTAACTCGAGTCTTAGGGCATATTTGCTCATTTTCAAATTAGTTCTTGATTGTTGATGAATATTTTACCTAATAGAGAAATGATGACACTAAATAACGTAGGGTCTACGCAATACTTCTGGGTCGTTACAACGTATATAGACTTAACCTGATTCGGTGGTAAATCACTAGTGTTAACTCTTTTTAAAATGGTCGCAAGTTTTATTCTAAGACTTAAAAGACCTTTTGTAACAGGGACCTCTGATATCTGGAGTAATCATACATCTTGTAAGTACAGTGGAACCTATCCAGAAAGACCACTTCTTCTGCCATTGCAATGTGGTCTTACAAGATAAAGTGGTAAACAGATTTTATTTCAAGGATTATTGAACAAGGTACGGTAGTTATGAGAAGATGTTCTCCCAAGACAGGTGGTCTTTTATGATAGTGGTCTATCAAGACAGGTTCCACTGTATTGTAACAGGATTTATTACTGCAGTTATTTCATTTTACTTTAAATTTCAAACCAGGCATCTGATGTAATAAAAGCTTATGTAATACATGTATTTGTAACATTTTACTTGGAGTTATTTTTTGTATTACATAATAGGGTAGTTGTACCATTGTATTGGATGGTTTAAAACATTGCATCAAAGTTGTAATTTAATACATGTATTTGTTATTATTCAACATTATGTTATAGTTTCACTATGATATCTGGAGTCAATTACAAAAAATGTTTTTATATTTTAAAACATTATAACAAACCTGAAATCTGGTAATTAAAATGGCTGTACAGGGATTTAATTATTTGGGTTGTAATTTATGTTTTTCGATCTCCAGACACGATCGTGTTTTTTTGAATTTGTGGATGGGAAGAAGATAATTTCAATAACCCCAAAAGCAGTCTGTAATATATTTTAGTATACAGTCGAACCCAGGTCTATTGAAATTGATTTTTCTTTCAAATAAATGGGTTTCAAAACCAAATTATAAAGGTAATTAATACATGTACAGAAATCTGTCTTGGAAATCAAAATCATTTTAAATAAAGCAGGATTTCCATGTTAAAAGGTTCAATATTAGTGAGTTCGACTGTATATTTAATTTGATTAAAAACCAGGACCCAGTTGCACAACAGGTTGTTAAATTTAATGGGAAGTTAACCAATGGTCTAACTGTAGGTTAAAATTAACAACCTGTTGTGCAACTGGGTCCTGTTCCCCATTTCTTAAATTCACAGATTTATTTATAACTGTTAATATATGTGATTTTGTAATGGTTATAAGTGTTATTTTATTACTGTTATAGTTATACAATGATATCTAATGTTATAAAACATTATATCAAAGTTGTAACCCTGATATCTGATGTTATTAGTGGTGATATCTAGTTTTATATAACACTTGTTTGCTTGTGTATGTAGGGTTTTGGTTTAATGGGTTGTGTGCTTAAAAAAAAACCGTTCTATAATAACACTACATTACCCGTAATATATATACTTTATGATTTTTACACAAATATGTATTATTTTTTTCTTTTTTGTAAGGACTTTTTTTAAGTTTTGCAATAAATATTGTATACGATATTACTACTAGTTTTCAGTTTTCTATTTTTGAATTTTAGCCGGATTGCAAATATAGTCCGATAGATCTTTTTCAAGTTATTCCATTCTGTCTTGGTTCGTCATTATACATTTATAATAGTATGCAACTTCAGAGAAAAATGTGGGCACTATTACTTCCAGTTGAGCGTTTATTGCATATATGTCTTGGACTATGCAGTGCTAGACGCCAAATGTGAAAAGCAGCAAACAGGAAATTGATTAGACCTGTCATCTTTACAACAAAGAACATCTAATTGAATTTTAGATTTGAATTTTTCGTAGATAACTGAAAGAAGATATTATCGAATGTTACGAAGCCAGAAACAATTTTGCCCGACTTTCTGCTGAAGTCAGGTGATCTGAATACAAACTATTCTGGTAAATCTGAAGGAAATGGAACAACTCAGAAGTTAGCAGGGAGGAGTAACCTTTTGATTATCATACGAATGATTCTTCTCTTTTTTCTGTTATGTCAAGCTTTATAGGAAAAATGTTTTATTCCTGACTGGATACTCATGGTTAAACTCTTGCCAGCGTTAGTTTAATGTTGATATGTTTTATAACCTAAAATTCAAATTTGTCCAGGTCAAGATGGGGTTCATGAGACTTCATCCTGCCAGGTGATATGGATATTGACTATACCTGCCAATGTTTGTCTGTGTTAAGCCGTTGTGTAAGTTCACGAGTGGAGGACAATAGTTGAATATGACCTTCATTCTTTTACCTTTGACCTTGACATTCAGATTTCAGTTGTATTTACATTATACGATGGTTTTGAAATATAAAGTTTCATAATTTAGCCCTTTTCATCTTCTTTGACCAATGAAATAACACAAGACAAGAACCGGTATTAGAACTTTTATTGTCCAATTTATTTATTTTTTTTACATCAATTACAAAATTCTAAAAATTTTGCAGCTAGTGGCACACTTTACAAAAAACTTGGTAGCCAAGTAAATTATTGGTGAAATATCAAACTCCTTATAGACACACCAAAGGATTTCAAGTCAAAGAAATTTTAAATACAGTTCCAAATATATCATCACAATAAATACAAGAATAGAATACAGTTCCAAACATGTAATCACTAGATCTATTGATGAATCAAAGTACTGACACAAGTTGATGGCAATTGTAAGTTTTAATGAGATATAATACACTCAGTATACTGAATACTTTTTCGGTAAAATTAGGTTTTACAAAAAAAGTAACTATAAATCGGGTCAGACATTTGGCCAAACTGATGGCTTATTTATTATGCAACAAACTACATAGATCAGTGATATGCTTTTAAAATCTTGTGCTTAGAAGAAGCAAAAATATTATTACAGTGATTTAATGATACACCAAGACAGATATTATCACTAAGATCTAATGATACACCAAGACAGATGCGATCACTAAGATCTAATGATACACTAAGATAGCTGTTATCACTGTGATCTAATGATACACTAAGACACTGTTATCACTGTGATCTAATGATACAATAAGACAGCTGTTATCACTGTGATTTAATGATACACTAAGACAGCTGTTATCACTGTGATCTAATGATACAATAAGAGCTGTTATTAGTGATTTAATGATACATCAAGACAGCTGTTATCACTGTGCGGTGTGTGGGAACAAACACATAGATCAGGGATATGCGTAGGGGGGCGGTAGTTGGGCAGGGAGGTGGGAAGAGGGCCGGTTAGCTTGTGCTTAGAAGAAGCAAAAAGGGTTGTTTAGTAGGTATTACAGTGATTTGGTGTTCGTAATGATACACCAAGAGTGGTTGTGGACAGATATTATCACTGTGGGTCGAAGACTAATGATACACCAAGACAGATGCTGTTTTCGTGTATCTTCGACTAAGATCTAATGCGGTCGTTCGGGGTTTGGTCTTTGTGTTGATACACGTCGTTTTTGTAAGATAAGAGGCTGTTTATGGTGTTGTGTGTTCGTCGTACCGCGACGTGATCTAATGATGGTGTTTTGGGATTGGGACACTAAGACGAGCTGTTATCACTGTGATCGTAATGAATATTGCGGCAACCCGGTGGGGTGAAGACCTGTTGGTCGTGGTGTTATTAGTGATCTGTTGTATCACGATTTGTGTGTTTGGGTGTGGTGTTGTATGTTAATGATACACTGTGGTTGTTGGGGGGGTGTGTGGTTGGTTGTGTGTGGGGGAAGACAGCTGTTATCACTGTGATTGTTGTTGTTGTGTACTAATGAGTGTGTTGTTTTTTGGTTATAGTTTTTCCGGGTTTCGTTGTTGGGTTATTTGTGGTAGTTGTGTAGTGGTTGTTTGTTTTTGTGTGGGGGCGTGTGTTTGTTCATCTTTAGTGAGCAATAAGACTGTTATTAATTTTTAGTGATGTTCTTAATGATACATCGTTAGTTGTTTAGACAGTTGCTGTTATCACTTGTTGTAGTATTTGTTGATGTTTTTTTTTTTGGTGTGGTGTGTCGTCTTGCCAGTCTTACCTTTTTTGTTTTTTTTTTTTTTCGTGGTTTTCTTGGTTTGTGTTTGGTATTGTTGGTTTGTTGTGTTTTTGTTGTTTTTGCGATCTAATGATACACCAAGACAGTTGTTATAGCTTTGATCTAATGATACAATAAGACAGCTGTTATCACTATGATCTAATGATACACCAAGACAACTGTTATCACTGTGATCTAATGATACACTAAGATGGCTGTTATCATTGGGATCTGAAATATCATCAACAATGATCAAGGGGAAGAACTTGTTAATTTGTTACAGATAAACAAAACATTTACTCATGAAGCCTGATCTCTGGGGGGGGGGATGAATTGTCAGATCAACTGCATTATGTTTTGAAAGCTGTACTTCAGTTTTAAAGCTTTTTATTCCACATAAAAGTTGAACCTCTTCCTGATTATTTCTTGGAAGACCTAGATTATCACTTGATACTTTTACATACAGTTACTCCATCTTGACAACACACAGGAGTGTAAAAGTATGATTATATTTTATCTGAGAAACTTCCTTTAAGTTGTGGTTTGAAATCAGAATTCAAGATATCACAATTAAAATTTAGAACTTGAACTAGGTGTCCATTTTGAAATGTACTCAAGAAAAAATACTTGTCTGGTGTTCTCCTCTACATTGACAAACAACAAATAAATCTTTGATTGGGAAACAAAAATACGCTAGTTATCTCAAATTTCCAGATATCTTGAAAAAATAACGAGGATCCAATGAATTTTGAGATAACAAGATTCAACTGTAATTGTATATAAAACGGATTCAAACTTACGATTATCAACATACTTTTATTGATCTAAACTTACAATTATCAACATACTTTTATCCATTAAAAATTGTTAAATCTGGTTAACTTACAGTTGTGTTACCTAAATTCGGGGTATCCCAGTAAACATGGTATTTTTCTGTATGCTATGTTAGCTCACCCAGAGGACATAATGGCATACCTCTTGGGAATTTTTTAATCATCTGTTATCAAAGAATATACCGGGAGAAAAGTATTGTTGTGATAAAGTGACCGTGTGGAGAAGGCACGATACATTTCACTGTCCCGTCATATTTTGCTGTGCAGGTCAGGGGATCATGCAAGACATTAACACAACAACATGTGAGGAAAAAAATAAACATGAATAAATGATAAACAATGAGTTATATAGAATACAAAAATATATAGTTATTCACTTTCAAAATCTCTCTGAAAATGTATGATTGTGATTGAAATATATGAATGGCAAGTGTTGAAATATATATCTGTTATATCCACTACCATGAAAACTAGTGTTACATTTTATATTTACCTCTCATTGCTGACCCAGTTATCATGTAGACATGAACAACATTGAATTTTTGGCATGAAATAAACAAGGCAAGTCTACTTGATTACTCTGTTTCACACTACAATAAAGACCGCTCAGGGGGGAATTACAAAAACAGTCTTTATAGACAGATGGTCTTTTTACACAGGGTCACATGTGATATTATGAAATCCAAGGTATCGGAGATGACTTTCATTATTTCCAACTACATATTTCTTACCTGGTTGGATGTTTCATTTAGTAATTAAATGTATATTGTATTTATTTTCTAAAATGATTTTCCAAACTTTAGGGTCTGGAAAATTTTCATTTTTTTTAAAATGCCTAATTGGAAATTTTTGCATATTTTGGGGAAAATACAAGCCATATTTGCATTGGGAAGGGTCCTGTGACTGGACTAAAAATAGGCATAGGAAAATCACTGTAACTAATACATGTATAACACGTAAATAATGAGAATAAGAAATAATTCAATGTTTAAAGTAAAATTAATTTATGATGTAATTGAATTATATACATGTACATTGAGGATATTGCACATTATTAAAACTGAGACAAATATCTAAAATGTGCTCAAAGTCGTTGGTCTGTCTTGTTAAGTCACACAGAAGTGTAAGAATATACAGAAAGTTGTAGATCATGTAGAGAGATGAATTTTATTTTATTTTCATTTTATTTGACATAATCCAATGTAACGAGCACCGGTGATTTTACTTTGGATTGTGGTGTTGACTTGCTAATCAATAAGATAGGATGTAAGACAATTACCCCATTCCTTTCCAGAATACGAGAAAACAATTCATCAGTCGTTCAGCTATGATATTTAAATGCTCCTATTTGTAAAAACACCTAGTCACAAAGTGTGTCCTTTCTGAAATTTTTCTTTTTAGTCTTAGTCTTTTGCCAACTAAGTAATCATCACCGGAAACTTAAGGTCATTAATTGATGATCAAAAACAATACATCAATCAGTCAGCGATGATTATAAGTTCCTGGTTGTAAAAGCACCCTGTCATAAAGTACGTCTGGGTGTCTAATTACTATCCAGGGGGGTTAATTGACACCTACAGGTGTGTTGTGACTGTCAAAACATCGTATATTGCATATATTGTTGTTGATTAGGTCTCAAATTGTCCCGCGAGAATTATCTACAAGTTATCTCCAGTCCACGAGTAGTAAGTGTGTAAGCAGTCACTATACGCAAGTAGGACAACTACCAGCAGACAAAATACAGCGGTCGTCAGTCACTTAAGGCAGATGGTCACTATATAAGGGGTAAATATATAGTAATTCTCCAGGGGTGGTCCAAATACGGTCGTTATGGACAGGAAGTCGTTATATGAGGGGGGTCGCTAAGGCAAGTTTAACTGTATTTAATTCTTATAACTGTGTTGAAATAGAAAAATTTACTCATATGTAAAATATATACACAAATCCGAGTAAACCAGGTTACACTCAAAATAGCAGCTCAAATTTCTGGGGCCTAAATTTTCAGCCGATGAATTTCTGGGATATTTGATTTTTTTCTGGCATACATTACAGTGCATTGAATAATTAGCTATTCTTGTAAAAATTTAAATCATATTTGTGGCAGAGCATTTTTTAATCGAATATAAAACTGACAATTGTATCAAACTAACAACAATAATATACATAACTCTCAAATATGTACAGTCAAACTTGCATTTAAGACCAAGTCTGTATAAAGGGCACCTGCCTATAAAGGTTATTCAAACATAACCTTTGTTAATTTTTTTTTATAACAATTAATTCTCTTTATAAAGGCTGCCTGCCTATAACAGCTACTTTTCTCTGTTCCCTTGATTGGCTTTTATAAACCAGTTGTTCTATGTTATTCTAAACATCTATTTCATATGATAAAATAAACTTAGACAAAATCTTAAAATCATGCATAGCTTGGTCTTTGTTCCATGGTATGTTAACTTTATCGAGTTCGGCTGACCCTTTTGCACAATCTGTTTCCTGTTTGACAGAGCTTTTAGATTCATGTATGTACAAGTCATATTCATATGTACATAAAATTCTATATTCTTATCATAAAAATTCAGCTTATAATGTTTTTTTTTCTTCATTTCAAAGATATCAATCAACTCTTCTTATTGCATTTTCTGTTCCAGTAATTATCCCCCTTTGATGTAGTTTTTCTGGTGCTACACGGAAACTGCCAAGTATAAAATTATATGTTAAATCAATGGAAAGTTACTTAACTTTAAAAACTTGAAAAATGTGATATGAATTGAATGTCAAGTCATAGTAATTTGTACAATATAATCTATTTCACATTTTGAAGTGTTATTTTTTCAGGAAAAAAAAAAGAAGAGAAAGAACTTATACTCACTTTCACACACACATACACAGGGTTATTAAGTCATGTATTATCTTATGTTGTGAAAGTATACAGTGAACCCGCTTTACAACAACATTCATTACAATGGAATATTCAGTATCCAACAAGAATTGCTCGGGAACAAATATACATGTACATAAATAGCATTCATTACAATGGAATATTCTGTATCCGACTCCGACATTAGATTCCGGAAACAAATGTACAAAACTCAATGTAAGTAAACTCTTTACAACGGCGAATCAACCTGCTGATCCAACTATTGTTACCAGTCTTGATTTCGGTAAAGATCAAAAGTAAAAATAATTGTGTCAATTAAACAATTACACTGTCAATTGTTCTCTAATCTGCACTGATAGGTGATGGCCTAGGTGTCAACGATTGGCACTTGAATCTTAAAGACCTTACCTGCACTGCAGTAGGTTTAATGATTATAAACCATCAGTAGATTACGTTAGAACTGAACCGACAGGAAGAGAAATACAAGTGGTGTACAAATTGAAAAAAAAGATAAATAAATACTGTGTAGTTGTTTAATTTCATGGGGGAGAAAATTTCGCGTTTTTTTGCAGAGGAACTTATTCACGGGTATTAAATTTCATGCAAGACCATTTCCAAAATAGAAGTGTGAAAGGAGTTTAAGAAAAGCTCATAAACATTTTGCGTTTCTTGGAAAGGATATCTGGCTATATTTGAATGAATTTGATTGGTAATAACTTATAATTTTCATTGATAACGTATTGTCTCTCTGATACTCCATAGATATAAGGTACCACATTCACGAGTATTAAATTTCGCGTTATTTTCATTAACTGCAAATAGAGTGATATTAAATACCCCACGAATAAAAGCAACTATACAGTAAATAATAAATAAAAAATACACATAGTTGACAAGTTCTGTCATGTCTGTGCCAACATGTTACCGTGCCACTTGCCATAACCATAGACCATTTTAGTTACAATGGCATTTTAAAGAGAATTGAATTGGCAATCTTGCTCTTTTTTCTTTTAAATTACTTCAATACTTGCCATAACCATAGACATTTTAGTAAAACTTTCATTTATGAAATGCATTTTAAAGAGAATTGAATCGGCAATCTTGGCTCTTTTTTCTTTAAAATCAGCAAGTTACTTTATGACTTTAAAAACTTGTGTATTTGTAAAATATATTTTTTTTTTTTTAATGCATTTCTTTTTTTATTCTTAGAATGTTTTATAATAGAGTAAATGCGTCAAATTAATTAAATTAAATACAGAAAATGTTATGTGAACTTCTATTTAAAAAAAAGGAGCATTAAATATTTTCATAGAGATATTCTTGTTGTTGTAAGTTTATTTATTTACATGTTTGTATATGTGTAAATGATACTCAAGGGAGCTAACTATGGAATGCCCACCACATCAAATTTGTTACAGTGACTAAAAAGATAAAACGTCATTTCTACATGGAATCAAACATGGTCATTGTAAAGAGGGTTCACTGTATATTGTTTTCAAATAAATGATCAAAAAATAACATGAAATATGTTCCATTTCCTTTACAAGATATTGTGTCTTACTTTATATGTAAAAATATATTTTTCAATTTTATAATAATGCTTTAAAATTTCTTTTAATTCAACTATTCTTAGAATATTGACCTCAAATCTTTTTCTATATTTATCTATCTGTCTCTATATATAACTAGAATAATCATAATATTTAAGAACAAGATGTGTTTGTGAAACACAAATGTCCTCGGTCCCAACAAATTTTTGTTTGACCCCACCCCCACCCCCAGGGGCATGTGATGTCAGCGAAGTGTGAGTAACCCTTAAATGAAATAACAGTCTAAGTTTGGTTACTGTATCACAATCCAAACTTGAAATAGTACACCTTATACGTAAGCGGGACAGAATTTTAAACAAACAAACAAATGGGGACATAAAATGTATTGCTTGTTGCTTTTCAAAAATAAAATATCTATTTGTGACTTTTATTTCCAAAACAATTTAATTTTAAAAGAATTCTAAAAAGGGGTTTGTGTCCAATACAATAAAAACTCCATAAGGTTGAATAAATTGTATTTACGTAGAGCTTAATTTAATATTAAGAGTAACTATAAAACAAATGTTCAATAGTTTCATCTGCTCTGAAGGATCTTATCCTGTTATACCGTTTTGTTATTTTATGCAGAGGGAACAAGAGAACACTTACTTTTCTCCATTTTTTTCTACAATGACTGTGCCTTTGCCTCCTCTCTTTTGATAAAAGTTTTCTATTTTTTCTGAAGACAACGGGCTGTGATCTTTCCACTCTCCATTTACATCCTGCCATTGCCATTTTATCAATTTTGTTCCAATATTAGCTAAAATGTAGAATGAAGAATTTTTTATTTCTGGTTCTAACACTGTAATTCATTTGATAGTCTAAGTCTGATCATTGTAAATATAACATAACGGAAGTACATATAGTCAAAGAAACTGGTAAATTATAGTGAGCAGTATGTGACACATCACTGTTGCTAGTGAACATCTCACAGTGAGCAGTATGTGACATATCACTGTTACTAGTGAACATCTCACAGTGAGCAGTATGTGACATATGTGACATATCACTGTTACTAGTGAACATCTTATAGTGAGCAGTATGTGACATATCACTGTTACTAGTGAACATCTCACAGTGAGCAGTATGTGACATATCACTGTTACTAGTGAACATCTCACAGTGAGCAGTATGTGACATATCACTGTTACTAGTGAACATCTTATAGTGAGCAGTATGTGACATATCACTGTTACTAGTGAACATCTCACAGTGAGCAGTATGTGACATATCACTGTTACTAGTGAACATCTCACAGTGAGCAGTATGTGACATATCACTGTTACTAGTGAATGTCCTACAGTGAGCAGTATGTGACATATCACTGTTACTAGTGAACATCTCACAGTGAGCAGTATGTGACATATTACTGTTACTAGTGAACATCTTATAGTGAGCAGTATGTGACACATCACTGTTGCTAGTGAACATCTCACAGTGAGCAGTATGTGACATATCACTGTTACTAGTGAATGTCCTACAGTGAGCAGTATGTGACATATCACTGTTACTAGTGAACATCTCACAGTGAGCAGTATGTGACATATCACTGTTACTAGTGAACATCTCACAGTGAGCAGTATGTGACATATCACTGTTACTAGTGAACATCTTATAGTGAGCAGTATGTGACATCACTGTTACTAGTGACCATCTCACAGTGAGCAGTATGTGACATATCACTGTTACTAGTGAACATTTTACAGTGAGCAGTATGTGACATATCACTGTTACTAGTGAACATCTTATAGTGAGCAGTATGTGACACATCACTGTTACTAGTGACCATCTCACAGTGAGCAGTATGTGACATATCACTGTTACTAGTGAATGTTCTAGCAGTAATGAGCAGTTATGTGACATATCACTGTTACTAGTTTAACATCTTGTAGTGAGCAGTTACTATGTGACAGTATATCACTGTTACTAGTGAACATTTTCTCATAGTGAGCAGTATGTGACATATCACTGTTACTAGTGAACATCTGTTATAGTGTGAGCAAGTATGTATGACACATCACTGTTGCTAGTGAACATCTCACAGTGAGCAGTATGTGACATATCACTGTTACTAGTGAATGTCCTACAGTGATCAGTATGTGACATATCACTGTTACTAGTAAACATCTCACAGTGAGCAGTATGTGACATATCACTGTTACTCACTGTGACTAGTGATCATCTCACAGTGAGCAGTATGTGACATATCACTGTTACTAGTGAACATCTCACAGTGAGCAGTAGTATGTGACATATTACTGTGACATCTAGTGAACATCTCACAGTGAGCATGTATGTGACATATCCCTGTTACTAGTGTAACATCTCACAGTGAGCAGTATGTGACATATCACTGTTACTAGTGAACATAACATTTTACAGTGCAGTAGCAGTATGTGACATATCACTGTTACTGCTGAACATCTTACAGTGAGCAGTATGTGACATATTACTGTTACTAGGGAATATCTCACAGTGAGCAGTATGTGACATATCACTGTTACTAGTGAACATCTCACAGTGAGCAGTATGTGACATATCACTGTTACTAGTAAACATCTCACAGTGAGCAGTATGTGACATATCACTGTTACTAGTGAACATCTCACAGTGAGCAGTATGTGACATATCACTGTTACTAGTGAACATCTCACAGTGAGCAGTATTTGACATCACTGTTACTAGTTAACATTTTACAGTGAGCAGTATGTGACATATCACTGTTACTGCTGAACATCTTACAGTGAGCAGTTTATGACATGTACAGCTTTCCATACATACATCAGAACTGATAATATTATGATAATCTACCTGATGCAGTGGCTCCCTTGCTATTTTCTGGTAGACTTGTGGTCTGTCCTACAGCACTCTCGCTACAAAAGATAACATAAGTTGGACTGACTACTTCCTGTTGTAGATTAAATGTACTGTATGTAAGTGCTGGTTTACACTTCTCACACTTTTAACTTTCATTTTCGTTTCTTTCAGTTTTGCTTTAAGAAGAGTTTTAAAGTCCTGTGGAGATTTTATCACCTTAAGATGAAGTGCCACAAATGGTGATTTAATGTGTAGTGTTTATCCCGACATGTTTCCATGGTTGTAAGTCTCATTCACACAACTTGTGACCTTCACCCTGTAGGTTGAGCACATCGCTAAGGAACAGTCAAAACATTTCTTAAAGTCTTGGGAATGATCACATGCAGGAAATTGAGCTTAGGACATTCTGCTTGTAAGTCCAACACTCTTCATCATCTAGCACTAAACCACAGCAAGATGTCTTTTTTCAGTGAAAATCAAGAAAACTTTAGAACTAGCTTCATATAAATTAGGTCAAATCTAAATAAAAATATGGGTCAAACCTGTGACATTTAAATAGGTCATGACTTTTCCTTTTCCAAAATGGGAAGTGAAAATTTCTTTTGGATGAGCCAAAGACTGAGGAGAGGAGGTGTAACGACAAATTTCCTTGTATTTAATCATTAAACCCTGAGTCACATTTAGACTCACCCAAATAAAAGATAATTCAGTCCAATATCATGATTTGGGAGTGAATATATTAATATTGCATGTTGAGTCATTATAAAATTTAGATTTTAAATCATACACCTCTGAATTTTGACAGTGGACTTTATCGATCTTTGAAATGGAAGAGTCTAATTCTGACAGTAGGGGTCTATGAGTTAATACTTAATTGAACCCCTCATTTCTTCAAATAAAGCAAAACCTCGCTATTAAGACCACCCACCTTACTGACTCAAAGTCATCTGACTAGCAAGGTGGTCTCTTAAAAGAGGGTCTGGACTTATTTGATATTTATTAAGAAATTTTCAAGAGACAGTATAATGTCTAAAATGTAAGGTGGTATGCTAAATGAGGTGTTCTTTTGGTGAAGTTCTTCTGTACAATAAGCATACATGTCACAACATGTTTGTATGACCATAAGAGACATTTTAATCGCATATTTCAAGTTTAAGGTCTTTCATAAGGATATTCTTATTAACTCAACATCCCCTTTAGCCACATTTGGACTTGCCCATTTTAAAGAATGGCAAAGTCTACTACTGTCAGAATTTAGGAGTGTATGAATGAGAATAAAAAATTTACAATATTTTTCCTGCAATATTAACTTGTTCACTCCTAATTTATGACAATTCTATAGGCCTACTATTTTTAGATTTGGGTGAGTCTATATGTGACCACAGGGGTAGATGCATCAGTTACATGACAATCAGGCGATGCCGGGAAAAGAATTTATTTAGGTTAGAATAACATAATTGACCAAGATGATGTGAAAATAGTATAAATGATATTGACATGGAGTATTATTAGGAATTATGAAATCAATATCATACCAGATTTCAATATCAAACTTCCCGAAGAGTCCAAATCTGTAATTTCCTCTTTTCCCATTATCCCATCGGACCTAGAAATAATAATTTTAAATGTATATATGTACAGTATTTTAAAAGTATTGGTTTTGCAGAATATATTAAGGTGTTCATTGGTCCTTCAATATATTCATCACAGACAATAAATTATCCTTTCTTTTTCATCTGACATTTGGTAAATCTTGTATCTTTTCAAATTTTAACAATTATCTAACTTGAGTTAGATAAACAACTACAACACTCATTGTAAAACCTCCATATGTAACATAACAAATCACAATGATTGTTTTCCCAGCCTTCCTACAAGTTTTAAAATCAGAAAACGTTATTAGAAAAACTGTGCTGACTATAAATTATGATTTACATGTGTAACACCAATAACCATAAGTTATTATTTACAACATAACACCAATAACCATAAGTTATTATTTACACAATAACACTAGTAATCATAAGTTATTATCTATACCATAACACCAATGATCATAAGTTATTATTATAACATAACACCAATGATCATAAGTTAATATTTACACCATAACATAACATAATCATAAGTTATTATTTACACCATAACTCCAATAATCATAATTTATTATTTACACAATAACACCAATAATCATAAATTATTATTTACACCATCATCAAGGGTGAAAATGGAAGAAATTAAACAGGAGCAAAACACTCTAGGTATACAGTATGGTGAATCATAAATTACTGACATGTATAAACACCAATAATCATAAGTTACTTACATGTATAATGCAAATAATCATAGGTTACTTGCATGTATAATGCCAATAATCATAGGTTACTTACATGTATAATGCCAATAATCATAGGTTACTTGCATGTATAATGCCAATAATCATAGGTTACTTACATGTATAATGCCAATAATCATAAGTTACTTACATGTACAACGCCAATAATCATAGGTTACTTACATGTATAGCGCCAATAATCATAGGTTACTTACATGTATAACGCCAATAATCATAGGTTACTTACATGTATAATGCCAATAATCATAAGTTACTTACATGTATAACACCAATAATCATAAGTTACTTACATGTATAATGCCAATAATCATAAGTTACTTGCATGTATAATGCCAATAATCATAGGTTACTTACATGTAGAATGCCAATAATCATAAGTTACTTGCATGTATAATGCCAATAATCATAGGTTACTTGCATGTATAATGCCTCATAAGTTACTTACATGTATAATGCCAATAATCATAGGTTACTTACATGTATAACACCAATAATCATAAGTTACTTACATGTACAATGCCAATAACCATAGGTTACTTACATGTATAACGCCAATAATCATAGGTTACTTACATGTATAACGCCAATAATCATAAGTTACTTACATGTATAAAGCCAATAATCATTAATTATAAATTACTTATTTGTATAGCACCAATAACTATAAATTACTTACATGTATAACGCCACTATCCTCCACCTTAAATACAATACCAGTAGCTCCCACTCCGCCATCCTGATTTCCCCATTCCCAATCTGGACCTTTAAAATAAGATTAAGTTTCTATAACTTTCATAAATCCATAAACCATACCGGTATTAGGAAATGTTTTCTGGGAGAACTTTTAAAAGTCTGGAACTGGGATGACAAAGCAATCATTTAAGGATTGTTTTTCATTTTTTGAACAGCATTGGGGTATAAATGCAATTGCTCATGGAAAACATTTTTTCCATGAGCAATTGCGTCTATACCCCAGTGATGTTCAAAAAATGAAAAACAATCTTTATATTTATATACATTACCATTTTTCAGTGAAACTGTAGTGCACTGGATACTAAATTAATTCCAGAACACTGACTTTGCAGAGGGTGTTTTCATATGATGTAATGGCTCAACAGCTGTTTTGACATGAGAAGTAGTTCTCTGTCTGATCTCAAATATTAAACGAAATTAAGGTTTAATTTCTTTTTCATATATATTATTTTGAAAAAAAATAGTGACATGGACAATGTTGAATACTTATTCTCAAATTCAATGCGCGATTATTAATATTCGACCATTCAGTAGAGGGGGGTTAAATGTGTCAGAAGAGAATTGCCCGAATGGGCCATATGCAAATGGCTGATAGGCCTATCATGTGCGATTACAACAAATTTTCGTTTGAATTCTGATATTTCATCAGTGGAATATACCACAGAAAGTTTGAGTGTGACTGCTAATATTCGTTCATGACAACTGGAAGTAGCCATTCTATTTGATATTTTACCAATCGCTGAATCAGCTGGGAAATGCCATGAACTGTGAAGGGGTGACGATTTCGTAAGTAGGCCTATTTAAGTATATAGGCTAACCCTCTAGCAAATCTTTCAAATCAATTGAAACAAGACGAATGCAGATTATGTTGTGAAATAACAAACTTTTACTGTTCTGTTTAAAAGATTATTATCGACACGTTCGTTATGGAGAAAACGGGTAGGCCTACAAAGTATAATAAATCCATATGTCAATTCAGACTTCACTTTTTACCAGCTGATCATATAGAGTATCCCATCAATTTACTGAGAAATCTATGAACACTACTTATGCTCAGCATTAACATTACATTTTGTGAAAAACAAGATGGGCAATTATAGGATTTAAGGTGAACTGAGAGTCGATTTCACGCGATGCGAGTGATGAATTGTTTCTGACATAAATATATGGTGACGGAAAAGCAAGCTGTTTATCAGAGATGCAACACAAAATTGCACTATACCTGACTCCCTCTTCAACTTACTTACAAGCAATGTAACTAAGAAGCAATTTTCATTTCTGTGGCCTGTGTTTCTTTTCATAACATGACCTAGATCTATCGCAATATGGGCATGTATAGTGTGTTACAGATGCAGGCCTTTGGTTGGTTAATTTTTATGGTGTGGCACGCGACAATTTTTCAGTAATGGCGGCCTAAAAACCAGGTTACAATGTACCCAGGAAGAGACCATCAATCTACCCAACGTAATTGGGCAAAAATTCTCACAAAATCATTGATGTTCTAACCATTCAGCTATGGAGGCTAGTGTTCTCTTTCTTGGTACATTGTAACTGGGTTCATTCCTCCACAATTAAAAACTGGCTGCCAACATATAACTAAGAATTTGTTGAGTTTGGCTTAAAACACTATTCAAAAATAAATTCAATGCTATGGGGGCCTTCATAATCGTAACACAATCTCTAATATTGGTATAAATGTGACATCAAAATGACATTCACAAAGTTTCGACATCAATATCAATTCAGATTTATGCTTGTTTTCAAGTTTGTCATAATCAAGTGAGTAGAATCATTCGTTGTTGTCTTTGTATTGTTGTTTAACGTCCCATTCAAGAACCTTTCACTCATATGGAGACGTCACCAAATGCCAATGAAGAGCTTAAAATTTTGGCCTATGCTTGGCACTAATAGGCATTGAGCAGTGAAGGTACTTTAATGTGCAGACACCTACTGTGACAAGGGACCTCGGTCTCATCTGAAGGATAGAATCAAAAGGTTTCTCTGCCCCAACAAGTCACGTTAATCAGACAATGGTGGGCAGAATTTATACTTTATCATTAAGACTATTTAGTATTAGTAAGATGTGGATGAGAAACGCTATGCCTGATAGAAGTTAGCCATTTGTAAAAGATTTCAAAGGCCCGTTATTCTGGTATATTTTGCTGAATCTCAGCCAAAGTAAAATTCATTCTAGATCTTTTTTTATATAAAGCTCCATAATAAATTTGGTTAAAACCTCAGGATTAGGATAATGAAGTTTCTTAATGAAAATCAATAAATGTTGCCGTAAGACAAACAGATGAATTGGCAAAACGACAGACAAAATTTTATACGTCTCTTGATCTTAATGATCAAAGGGACATATAATTGTTTGCTGTCATGGCTAAAATGCATATTTACCCCGCCTAGCTTGGATTCCGACAGCCGCCAGCATGCCCGGGGGGAGAATACGCGGTTCTTCAACCACTCTCACATCTTTAGATCCTCTATCAGCACCGTATCGATACTTCCCTTTGTTGCCATTATCCCATTCTACCATCAGCCAACCTGTGCATTTTAGTAAAATATCGAGTGAGAAAGAATATATGTAGAGGTTTTCTCAGTTGTTAATGTTTGAGGCGGTAGAACTCTGACACAACATATCCTTTATGGTCTACCACAATATTCAAATTTTACACCCCACCTAATGGAGCTGATGAATATTATTTTCTTAGCAAAAAAAAATCTCTTTATGGAAAACACCATTCACAATTTGCTCAAATTGACTAAACTACAGATTTTCTAACAGACTTCAGGATTTTGTAACATTGTAACTGCAGAATTCTGATATAAATGGCAGATTTTCTAACATACTGAAGATTTTCTAACACAGACTGCAGATTTTCTAACACAGACAGACTGAAGATTTTCTAATACAGACTACAGATTTTGTAACAAAGACAGACTGCAAATTTACTGATGCAAACAACCGATTTTCTAACAGACGACAGATTTTCTAACACAGATTGTAGATTTTCTGACACAGACAGCAAATTTTCTGACATTGACTGCCAAATTTCTGACACAGACTGTAGATTTTCTAACATGTGTACAGAAGAAATTTGCCCCAAAGTCCACCTTCTTTAGACGAAAACCTCAGCCATAACGTTTATGATGGACATAAAAATGTAACAATAAGTCACATGACTGAGTGGGGTGAAGTAAAAACTTTCATTTTAACCCCTCAGAAACAATATTCAATTAATGGATTATACTCCCCCTTTTCCAAAAAAGGATATGCAATTCACATCTAGAAAAATAAATACAGAGTACCTCTGTTCTAGTGTGAAAACACAGTTCCCACCAATTTGCCATCCTGAGTGACTCTGGTGAACTAAAAACAGCTAGTTTAACATCCAACATCCCCAGCATGATTTTCAATTCAAATCATAAAATGGAAACGAAGTGTAGTGTACCTCTGTTCTTGTGTGCTATCACGGTCCCCACCGCATTGCCATCCTGATTATTCCACTTCCAATCTGGACCACGTCTAACTCTAGTTCCAATACTTGGCATCTCTTGAGCTTCGGCCCCTAAACTGTCCTGACTGCTTGTAGCACTATGACGTACCTGTTCTGTTTCCCACTCCTGCTTTATCATATGTATGATATCAGTCTGAAAATAGAAGCAAAGCAACACTATGAGAGCATAGCACCCAGCTAAACAGTCATTAAAAAAAGGTTTAGTGCATCACATGACAACCATGCAGTACATAAAGCTGTTATTACATGGCAGTTGGATACAGAAATTGCATTAGATTACTTTTCCAAAAGAAATTCCATTCATCAAAAATAGATTATGATGTCAATAATATCGCATGGCATTCATGCATGGAGCAGTGTTTTGGCATGGGTATACTGTAGATTACTTTTATTTCGCATTAAAATTCTATTTTGTGTTTATCCACAAGACAATTCAAATGCAAATTCAAATTTATTGCATAATTTTATACACAATTATTGCCTAATTTTTGTGAATATGATGTATACAGGCATGTATGTTGCTTCTACGGCATAACTGTTTAAATCCTCCATTAGGCTCCACCTTTTTTTATCCATCCATGTCTCTGTTTCATTTCTACTGATTTCACAGAATGTATTTGTTGATTAAATGACATTTTGCTGGTATCACTGTCTGTGAGGACGCTGATTTACTTTGTTTCGTTTCTGCAGAGTCCAGGCTGGACTGTAGATCTAATCGTAAGGCCATCATGCAGTGATAGTCAATGCACATGCTGAGATGTTTGTGATTGACTCTAATTGCATAACAGCTTTACGATTATCTCTTACAACTCGTGGACTTTTTAGAAAAGAAACAAAGTAAATCATCATCCCGATGGACAATGACATTGAAAATCACCTTTCTGTATGTAAATAGCTTAGGTGTATCGTAAAATATTCATTGAAAAATAAAACAATGCAAACATCGAAGGGACATAACTCTCACTAAACATTTTGAGATTGTACTCATAATACGATTGACATGTTACATTCATAGAGGTCGCGAATTTAAATGTTTTTCTAGTTTATAAATGCAAATTCAGATATAATCATAAAATGGAAGACGACCTCTTGAACTGTGGTATACGCAAAATAAAAATAATCTACAGTATTATATCCCCCTTTTGATATGAACGCCAAATGTATGATACAGTTTTAGCTGAAGGAGAAACTCTGTAAAGCAAAGTTTCATAATCCCAGCAGGCAAAATAATAGTGAACAGGCACTATCAGTTATAGAATTGATAATGTCATCCAATTGAATTCTTTGTATTCATCATGTGATGCAGCTAAATCATTTTTTTTTCAAGACTATCTAAAAAACTGTTATTGGATCATTTTTTGGCAAATATTTATTTTGGTCTTGTTGAGTACATATTTTGCATGTGTTGTATTGTTGATCAGAAGATAAAAATATAACATGGTCACAGATGACGTAGATTGACAATAAGTTGAAATAATTGAAATGCATCACAATCCAATCGAATCTTTCACAATAACTGCGGTCCTGTAACTTTGAGTGGCAAAACGATACAGATTCCCCAAAAATGAAGTCAAGAAACAATCATTTACTATAATGATGTCTATGTTTTTTCAGGTATCTGTATCATTCTGCATATATAGCAGTGTAAAATTCAGAGACTTAACACAGTTTAAAGCATGATGCCTTCACCACATTTTTTTCTTCTTTTACTTGATGAACAATAACAAATAAGGGCTATATATATTTTGTGAAAATAAGGTCAGGTCCAGTGTGGTATGCATACACAAATAGTTAAGTTGAGTTAATCAATAATGTTAATTGGAAGTGAACAGTTGCCGATTAATTGTGGGTTTCTGAAGCAATTTTCACAAAATTTATAGGAGTTTAAGAATGTTATGCCTATGTATATATCTTTTTTGTTAATGTATATCAATTTAAGTAGTACAACAAGAAAGAAAATTTTTTGAAAAAAAACAGCTGATGCCTTATTGTAAGTTATTGTACACATAGAAGAGAGACAAACAGACAGACTTTATGGGGCGCTGTTTTACTTTTTAATATCAGTAAGTGATATCACTCTTTTGAATAGGTGATATCACTTATTCTAATAGGTGATATCCCTTATGCAAAAAGGTGATATCACATTTAAAAATTCTTAAGTGATATCACTTATACTAATGAGTGATATCACCTATTCAAATGAAAGATATCACCTATTCAAATGAATGAGTGATATCACTTATTCGACTGGGTGATTTCACGTATTTGTTTTGTAAAGTGATATCACCTATTCTAATCCATTGCGCTTTGTTCTTCCATAGATATAAGCCTAGTGATATTCAATGCAATCAACATTTATGGAAGAAATGGGGAGCATAAGGTTTTACTGTTTCCAAATTGGAATAAGTGATATCAATTATATTCGAATGAGTGATAGCACTTATTCGTTTTGTAAAGTGACATCACCTATTCAAATAGGTGATATCACTCATTTGAATTATAACCTATCAAAACATATAGTGATATCTCCTATTTGAAAGAGTGATATCACCTATTCAAAAGAGTGATATCACTTATACAAATACATAATATAAATTATTTGTATTCTTTCAAATAGGTGATATCAATTATTCGGTATTCCAATGGGTGATATCACCCATTCGAATCGGTGATATCACTCATTAAATAAGTGATATCACTAACTGGTAACAAGAAGTAAAATGGCACCCCATAAAGTGAACATGTCCACAATCTTTTATCCTTGAGGCATAAAAAAACTTACAAATTCTGAATTTTCAAGGGAAGATGCTGATGGAAATTCTTTTATTTTCTTCACCATCATTTCATTGTTCGGAATTCCATCTGCTAATATTCCATCATGGATCAAATGAGCAGCTATTGTCTGTCAAAAAAAAAAATCACAGGTGAAATTGATCACTGTCAAATTATTTTTCATTCATCTGATTTTTCTGATTACTTTTTTTGCTGATAAATAAAATGAAAAAATTCTAAGTTAAAGAATTTGTTTTTCATACATTTGCACATATCTTTAAACCACAATACACTACAGTGGATGCTGTCTTAAAAGACCATCCCTTCTGCCACTGAATATGGTCTATAAAAACAGGTGGTCTCTCAAAAAAGGTTTTATCTAAAGGATTATTTAATCAAATGGGTTTCAGAATGTGGTCTTAAAAGACAGGTGGTCTTTAATGAGAGAGGTCTTTCAAGACTGATTGGACTGTTATAAACTTGCAAGTCTCAAATACAGAATTTGAAACAAAATATCGGTACCATAAATATAATTCATTCACATGAATAAAACTAGCATTTAATCAATCCAAAGCAGGCATAGATATTGTACACTAAAATGACTGTATCTCATGTCATGTTAGAAGATGAATGCTATGCTCCTTTCTGTTTTAGTATTAGACCAGTCTACTATGGTTTGAGGGGTTGAAGGTTAACAGGGATATATCTTATATAAAAAATGTTTAGTAAATATATGTAGTGACATTTTGATACAGTGGAACCTGTCTTGAGAGACCACCCCACCGCCACTGAAATGTGGTCTCTCAAGACAGTGTTCTCTCAAAACAGGTTTTGTTTATAGGATTCTTGAACCAAGTGGTCTCAGAAAACAGGTGGTTTTTCATTGGAGTGGTATTTCAGGAGAGATTCCACTATATGAGTAAAATCAGTGAATAAAATTTCATAAAATCCTGTGATTAATCACAATTAGAATGATTTAAGTGTTGTGTGACTTTTTGCTTTGCGTAATAATTTTACTCACATTCAACAGGAAGTTGTTACTCAGTTTTTTCATACTGTCTCTACCATGTATATTTCCACCAGATGTATTACATAGTTGTTGTAAAAGAGTCTAAAATGGAGAAAAAAAGTAAAAAAAAAATCAATACAAATTAGAGAACAAAATCATAAAATAACAACTTCCCACTTTTTTTCCAGATGATAATTTATATACAAATATAATATTTCTCATGATATAACACAAATATTCACAACCTTTTGTGAGCAAACATTTTTCTGATACACTGTGTGTTTTCTACAAAATCTAAAATTTAAAATTTGAATATCAATTAGTCATTTTTAAAATGTAAACATGCATTTACAGAATTTTTATCAGAGTTTCAAAAATGTTCTTAATGATCACTGATTAAGCTAACTGCCTTTTGAACAACTTGGTCGGCCTGGAAATACATGTTAAAAGATGCTGCTTTATTTACATAATTAAACATATATTTTATTTTACTTATCATTCGAGCCGGTCTGGCTCAGTCAGTAGCGCGCTTAACTCTGGATCGTGAGGTTGTGAGTTAGATTCCAGGTTGGATTCTCGTCTTTCGGATGAGACAGTAAAACTCAAGGTCCCGTGTCACAGTAGGTGTTGGCACATTAAAGAACCCTCACTGCTCAATGGCTGTAAGTGCCTAGCATAGGCCAAAATTTTAAGCCTTTCACTGGCATTTAGTGACGTCTCCATCTGAGTGAAATATTCTTGAGTGGGACATTAAACAACAATAAACAAACAAACTTATCATTCACTGTTGGAAAAAATAAAAGAAGAATATATTTGAGGACATGAATGCCACCACTCAAGCTGGCTTGTAAAACTTGGACATACTTTTTCAGAGTATTTGATATAAGAGTGGAAACAATACAATTAGCAATTTTCCAAAATATAAAGGGACATTACTCTAGAAAAGTAAATGCCATACTACTAAATGACTAACTACCCAAATACAAGCTCTGTCTTCATCCTGTGTTTCTCACCACTGGGTATGAGTTTTGTAAAATTTGTATGAGGCAAACAGAAAATATGGCAATTTTCCAACTGTGTTTGAGTTTAATTAAATTTTGATGAGTCAAATTAAAGTGTAGGAATGAAAATATTTGCAATTTTGAGGTTATAAATGGGCATAACTCTAGAATGGTAAATAACTCTCTGCCCAAATTTTAATTCAGTCTGCCTCATTTGATTCTAA
Organism: Atrina japonica; assembly: GCA_030159075.1. Classification (NCBI taxonomy): domain Eukaryota; kingdom Metazoa; phylum Mollusca; class Bivalvia; order Pterioida; family Pinnidae; genus Atrina; species Atrina japonica. The sequence goes on from BROG01000077.1 coordinate 1,709,170, forward strand.
GCAATGTGTAAAAGTTAAAGTGCAGAATTGAAAATCAGATGGAGGGACAGACAGATAGATGGACAGAAAGATGGTCAAGGGCTACACTTAGAGTCCCTTTCGCCTAGCAGTGGGGGGGCATAAGAAAGGGTAAACCAACCATATCAGCATCTGCTACAGGTACACAGATAAGTTTCCGGGGTTCTGCATGGGTCCGAAATCTTTCACCAAACTCCATTAGCTTCTGCCAAATCTATAACAAAAAAAAGATTAAGTCCTAAAGTTTAATTTTAAATTGTTTATCATTTTATTATGATAATAATAGCTCCTAAAAATGGTACATTAGAAAAAATTATAGGCCAAAATTTAGTCATTCAATCCAGTAAGGTGGATCATGAGAGTTAAGAATATAAACAGTCTGATCACACATTCTGCCACAGAAATGTGGTCCTACAAGACAGGTGGTCTCTCAAAAAAGGTTTTATCTAAAGGATTATTAAATGAGATGAGAGTGTTTTTCAGAATGAAAAGGTCATAAGACAGGTGGTTTTCTATGACAGTGATTTCACAAGACAGGTGGTTTTCTGTGACAGTGATTTCACAAGACAGGTGGTTTTCTATGACAGTGATTTCACAAGACAGGTGGTTTTCTATTACAGTGGTCTCATACATGTAAGCTACAAGATTGTCATTGTAACTTATTTCAGTCATACAAGTTGTGCAGTGTAGATGTAATGCTTATGTGTAGCCTCTCCATAATATTATTTTGTCGTTGTTGTTGTAGTGGTTATAGTTATTTAATCTGCTTAGTTTTTAATTGTTTATCTGAAATATTAATTTTCAACTGTTCTACCGCTATTTGTATTCTTTTATAGGCATGCCATGATCTTAGCCTACTCTCATTGTTTTAGCTATTCAATAACTACTCATATGTGTTCACATTGAAACTGTAGGCTCTTATAGTGTTTTTATGGTAAAATTGTAAATGCTGTGCAAGTAAGTGTTTTAAATGTTATGTATATGTGTATGTTCAATTTTGTAAGTTACAAATTAATGCATTTTATGTCATTGTGTGTTGCAAACTTTTCTACTAACCATTTTTAGTCATTCAATAACTGCTTACATGTGTTTGCTTCTTATTCTTGTAAGCCTTATTTAGTGCTTTTATGGTGAAATTGTAACTGCTTTGCTAGGAAGTGTTTTCATAGATTAAAATTATAAACTACACTGAATCGCCAAAATCCAGAAGAAGCTAGCCATGGATAGGATAAATCACAAAAGATATTATGAATGAGTTTTGGGACTGATAATTTCTTGAAATTATCATTAATTATTACATCCCTTTGCCGTTTGATAATCTAACAAGCTCGGGTAAGTTGAATTTTCATGGGCAGAAAATTACACACCTACATGAGGTCATTCGCACAGGACCCCATAGTGGATTGCTTTAGATCCTCTCTGCAACATATAAGAAAACCGAAGTGGTGAGAGATCGGTTTTAATTAGATTGTAACTACAATGTAGCGGTGAGATTTATGATACACGTAGTGAAATGTCCATATACATGATGTAAGACATACAATAACACTTAACTCATCGACCCCTGAAAAACAATGGACTCTCCTGTAAAGCAATGACTTTGGCCAGTCCAAATGTGTCTTTAGGGGTGAATGGTTTAAATGGGCATTAGCTGTGTTTAACAAAAACAAAATAATTCCATTTTTTGTACTTTTACTACTTGTACGACATGTACAATAACAAATAAGGACTATACATGGACATAAAAATCATACTTCTATATATATTGTGAAAACAAAGTCTGGTCCAGTGTGGTATGCATACAAAAATAGTAAGGTTGAATCAATCAATTGCAAGTGAATAATTGCCAAACCCGGGTTTTTCAAGCAATTTTCACAAAATATATAGGAATTTAAGAATTTGTATGCCTGTGTTTATCTCTTTCTTGTTAATGTATATCAAACTAAGTGGTAAACAAGAGGCTCTCAAGAGCCTGTATCGCTCACCTGGTTATTTGCTTGAGAAGATCAGACGAACCGAGCAATTTTTGTAAAGGACCTTCCATACATAAATCCTGTAAAGTTTGGTTGAATTTGCTTCAGTGGTTTCAGAGGAGAAAATGAAAATGTGATTTTCCCATAGGGTCCAATGATAAACTAAGCCCAGCCCTGGCGGCCATGGTTTTTGACAGATCGGAACGAAATGAGCAATCTTTGTAAAGGACCTTCAATACATCATTCTTCTAAAGTTTGGTTATATTTGCTTCAGCGTTTTCAGAGGAGAAGATGAAAATGTAATTTTCCCAAAAGGATCCAATGTTCTTCTTCCAAGTCAGGAACCGGATTCATGAATGAATGAATAAGGTTCTGCGAAAACTTTGCAGTGTGTGCAGCACAGCAGTCTTCTTTTGGCTATATAATGTTAAAACTAAGCCCCGTTCTAATGGCCATGATTTTTTGACGGATCAGAACAAAATGAGCAGTCTTTGTAAAGGACCTTGCATACATCATTCCTGTAAAGTTTGGTTAAATTTGTGTCAGTGGTTTCAGAGGAGAAGATGATTTTCCTATAGGATCCAATGTTAAACTAAGCCTCGCCATAGCGGCCATGTTTGTTGACGCAAAGTGATTCCAAAAGCCAGGTGAGCTAAAAATGGCGGTCAAGGAACAATTTTCAACAACGATTTTGAAGTCGCAACATCAATATCTATTTTGGAAACCAAATTTCATTGAAATCAAACAATGTTGAATTTTCCCGCCTTTTTTGTCGGCCATTTTGAAAATGGCGGTCAACAAACAATTTTCAACACCGGTTTTGAAGTCGCCACATCATGGCAAACATTTTATCAATTTACATTCGACCTCTACCTTTCATAGTTTTGGAGTTAGAAGACGAAAAACATAAAAATTGAAAAAATTCTGTGAAAAAAGGGCAATAACTCCTACATAGGTTTTTGGATTGTCTTCAAATTTTCAGGGTGGGTAGATCTTGATATGTTGAACATTTTTGCAATTTACACTTGACCTCTATCTGCTACATTTTTTGAAATAAAAAAATTAAAAATGCCAAAATTTTGAAAATTTTACAAAAAAAGGGCTATAACTCCGAGATGAGTTTACCGATTTTCTTTAAAATTGCATGGCAGGTAGATCTCATCAAGCTGATCACTTTTACCCTGTCAGATTTTTGATATCTGTAATGGTTTTTGAGTTATTGGCCAAAAACTGCAATTTACCACCATGTTCTATTTTTAGCAACAGCGGCCATGTTGTTTGACCTGCGACAGAGAAAATAACAAAGAAACTAAATACCCTAGTGACGACTCAGTTCAAGTTTGGTTCAATTTGGCCCAGTGGTTTCAGAGGAGAAGATTTTTGAAAGTGAGTTAACGACGGACTGCAATTTACCCCCTATGTTCTATTTTTAGCAACAGCGGCCATGTTGTTTGACCTGCGACATAGAAAATAACAAATTTGAAACTAGATACCCTAGTGACGACTCAATTCAAGTTTGGTGTAATTTGGCCCAGTGGTTTCAGAGGAGAAGATTTTTGAAAGTGAGTTAACGACGGACGGACGGACGACGGACGGACGGACGACGGACGCAAAGTGATTGCAAAAGCTCACCCTGACATAGTCAGGTGAGCTAAAAAAGGAAAGAAATTTTTAAAAAAAAAAAACAACAGCTAATGTCCGTTTAAGACAAAGAGAACACAGTAACCTCTTTTTGTTTTAATCCCTGTTTGATGATAGCATCTGGGCCATCAAAGATTCTCTGGTCTGTAACATGCCCATCAGAAAATAAAATGATGCGTGGCTGAATTTTTCTCTCCCTGTAAGTGACCACACCACCTATATGATACAATATGTCACATTTTAATTTCAATGTCCATCTGGTAATAATATGATAATATCAAATATGATGTTTCCTGAAATGATCTAGACAAATTGTCATGATGTCATTGTAAATTACAGCGTATTATTAAATTACCCCACCTCTGACAAATTTGTTGACTGTTCAAGTTAGCCAAAATGTACACATGAACGCCCTCAGATTTTTTGCTACTGGATGCTAGATGGAAGTTAAAATAATGCTTAAAGGAACTGAATCACAGTCATCTGCTTCTGAGGGTGGCCCTAATCACTGAAATGCCACAATATCACCCAAACATCTCTTTAAAACATCAAAATGCTCCATTTTTAATCAGTTAAAGTGTTTTATGTATAAAATATTTTATATTTATTTTTATTTGCCTCACCCGGTATTGAACCAAAAACATCAAGTACGACACTGTACTTAGTCTGACAAAAAGACAAGATAACTATTAATACCATGACGGTGAGGCAGACATATTGCCATTAACTATTTTTAGCTTTGATGATATGTCATCAATAATTTTCCAATTTTATGACTTTTTTTTTCATTTATCATTTTTGACTGTTCATTGGTGATCTTACTACGATGTAAATATTTACCTCTGTTGTAGATGGCACTGAGACATAAAACAAGTCCTGTCATCATCGGACTTGGTCCTCCCGTCTCCAATATATCTGTAATGAAACAGTTGACAATTTACAAAAAGAAACGTATTGTGTATACTGATATTGGTTTTTCTATATAGTTATACTGAGTTCAACCCTTTACTTGCTGCATACACATCTGTATAAAAGGGAGAGGTCCGAAACATATATATATATATACATTTGTATATATACATACATATATATGATGTACAGTGATACTTGTATATAATGACCTCTTAGGGATACAAGAAAACAGGACTTTATAGGGAGGTGGTCTTTAGACAGAGGTTGATTTGTACACAGATGGTACTATTGGGGACAACAAAAAGCGATCTTTGTGACCAGGTTGTCTTTATACACAGGTGGTCTTTATAGCAGGTTTTACCATATATACAATATAACCTTGAATCAGCGGACACCCTGCGATAATGGACAATTTGTCTGTCTCGATTTACCTGTTATATAAAACTATTAGCACCCAGACAACGGACAAAGTTGTTGGCCCAAATATGCATAATGTCTGTATTTTTAAACTTGAATTAGCGGAGAGTTTTCCTATGATTGACTTCCATTGCAACAGGTGATTTCTCACTAAGCTGTGTCCTGCAATTTCTCACTAAGCTGTGTCCTGCGATTTCTCACTAAGCTGTGTCCTGTGATTTCTCACTAAGCTGTGTCCTGCGATTTCTCACTAAGCTGTGTCCTGTGATTTCTCACTAAGCTGTGTCCTGACTTCTATCTTCATTCTTGAAAAACACTCCTCCAATCTTTTGTTTTGTGTTTTTGCTTGATATTTCTTTCCTTGTATTGCATTGTAACAGTTGATTATAAGAACAATTGTGTTTATTTTACGTATAAATATTCTATCAGTGAATGGTCATCTTTAATTCAGTGGACACCTCTCTATAACAGACAATTAGATAAGTCTGGCAACTGTCTGCTGAACACATGTTTTACTGTATCTACTTTACCTGCGTCAATCTAACATTGGCTCAGTGTTAACTCTTCATTCCCTCAGAAACTATGGACTTTAGTTTTTTAATCAAACTTTGGTTTAATCGCAGGGTTTACTTTTCTTTATCAAAATGACAACCTGTGCTTCTTTCTTAAATTGTTTGATTTGTTTATACTGTACTTCAAAACATTGAGCTAGCTCAAGGAATTTCTCTAAATTGCAGTTTATATAATCAACATTACCAACACTCTCCCTGATGGTTCCGTAATCATTTGTCAGGTTTTGTTGTACTTTTGTTTCTTTCCCAAATGTAACCAAGGCAATATTCTCATCAAGTTCATGATCAACTGCAACATTTTCTATTCCTGTTGAAAACAAACATAAAGTGGAATCTCATTATATTGAAATTCCGTATGTCAAAATTGATGGCTAGTCCGGAATTTTATGGATAGAAAAATAAGTTAGTAAGAAAATTTTGGTTGATGTAAAATGTTGAAATTTATATAATATTCCTCCCCCTCCCCTGCATACCTGTCCTACAGTTGTGCTAAAAAATTATCATTTAATGCAAGAGTGCTCACAGTAAAGATTAACATGGAGTTAAAAAAAACCCATGTGTATGATCTGCATTAGCAAATCGCGTAATTACCAACACATGAAAATATATATCCACATTCAGAGACTCTCAAATTCTGGAAATGGTCTTGTGAACTTCGCGAAAATGGGATTCCACTGTAACTAAAGTATTCAACTGAGTATGTATATAAGCATACAGAGTACATGAAGAAGAAGGGAGATTTAGGGTTTACTGTTTTTCTGTATCCTTATGCTATCTACATATCTCTAGGGGTCACAGGTCATTTAATTCATAGCTTTTAAACCTAAGGTACAACTGAATCTCAACTATAATTTATCTAGATACAGTGGAGCCTGTCTTGAGAGACCACTACTTCTGCCACTGAAATGTGGTCCCTATGACAAATCAGGTCTCTCTAAAGAGGTTTAATTTGAAGAATTATTTAACCAAGCATTGTGAGGTCTCAAAAGACAGGTGGTCTCTCATGAGAGTGGTCTTTCAAGACAGGTTCTACTGTAGCATTACACAGATGAACTGGTCCTAGCTGGAGGCCCGGAATCTAGGGATATTACTGGAGATTTCTTTAAGATAGGTATTTTAAATTCTTCCTTTGCCATAGGCTCAACATAACGAGGACGAGTAATAGGTCTTTCAGATGAAATCTTAAACTGAGGTCCTGTTTCACTATAGGCAAGGCACGTTAATGCACTGACACCTTAGAAAACAATGGACCGTACCGATAAACATAGACGTACATGTAGGTTAGTCCAAGTCAGTCTTTTAGAGTGGATGGATTAAGGAACCATAACTGCATTGGTTTTAGTCCATAACCAGGGCTCAGTCAATCATTAGACTCCTTGAGTCCTAGGTGGGCCCTGCATAACAAAAGTGAAGTCTGTGGCACTTCATTAGTGATATCTTCATATAAGACGTTATTGGCAAGACAATAACCCTGATAAATACACTACTTACCATCAAGAAACTTGTGAACAAGCTTTTTGACTTCCTTGATTGGATCTCCTGTCATACTTTCTGATGTATCAATACACAGTATTGTGTCTGCTCCCTGGGACTTGGGATCCCTACAATCTGCAGCTGTAAAATACAAAAACACAAAATACAGACAAGAGAGAAATCAGCCAATTACGGGCCTTCGGGCCAGGTGAGCTAATAAATGGGGAGAAAATCACAGAAATCATACCAAAATGAATGAAAATGACAATGTGTAAAAAGACGTCAAAAACACGTTTATTTTCTGATGTCTACGAAATTATCAAATATTAATCACACATCTATGTAGATCACTCAGATGCAATTATTTTTTCAATCAATGGAGTGGTTCTAGAGGAGATTTTTAAAGAAGGGTACCCCCTGATGCCTCTTTTGCCCCACCCAATCTGGCCAAAATGAACAAACTCGGTAGAGGACCATTAGTACTTGCTTCCAATAAAGTTTCATCAAAATCCCTACTGCAGTTTTGGAGAAGAAGTCGAAAATGTGAAAAATTAAAGGACAGACAACGGACAAAAAGTGATCAGAAAAGCTCACTTGAATCTTCTCTTCAGGAGAGCTAAAAAGAGACATATGGACAAACAGATTGACAAAAAAAATGTATACTGCTCCACCCCCTCCCAAATCATTGATTTCTGAAGCATAAAAATTCTTTGGGAAAATAACCCTAGAAGTATCTATACATGAAACATACACAATGTAACAAAAATTTAAACTAAAACATTGGATTATCTAATAGACCTGTAAAGCCTCATTTTGTCTCAACCATTTCAAAGAATGATAGCCTAAAGTCCACCATCATATTTCAGGAGTGTATTATTTGATATCGAAATTTTACAATTATTTTACAAGTAATTTTAACTTGCTCACTCCTGAAAAATGATAGTAGACTGTTCTATTTATTGATTCAAGCCAGTCTAAATGTGGCCACAGGGTTGACCAATCTTATAGAAAACTGTTTACCTCTATTTGCCTCCTTCAGCGTGAGATCCTCCAGTTCACTTTCTTCTAAAATTTGAACATCAGGTGCATCTAAAGAGATAATTAAAACGGTATAACTGGAAATTTTTGCTCATGTTTAATTTTCACTATTTTTGCCATTTGATAAGAGGGCAAATTTAAAACAAAAGTTTTCAAGCTAAATAAATGAAGCATACATATACATGTCATCCACAAGACTGTGGTAATGAAGGGCGAGAATTTAAGATAGGGCGTGAATATGTTTTTTGTCATGAAAGAGCAAAAATAACCAAGGTACAAGTACTGTACACATGTAACTTTATAATTAGTTAAGATGCAGATATAAATATACAGACTACAAGTGCCTAATTATTAATTCATGCCAGGTAAATACTAGGTTCACAGAACACACAGGGACATTATATTTTTCTGTAATTCAATCTAAAGAGATGACAGTGATATTCACATTCCACACATTGGCAATGGTTCGATCTGTCTTACCTATACGGTCATCTACAGTTTCTTCAGTCCTGTTGGAAAATAAAATATAAACTTGATTGTTATCCTGTATCTCATAAAGATTCTCCTATACAGGCAGGATTTCTTTCATGCTTTTCAGAAAGTAGTGGATGGAAATGATTTCATGAATTTGATTGACATTTTGTGAAAATCCTGATATTTTCATCAGCAAAGATTTACATAATTTATTGGCAGTATACATCTGAAAATACAGCAATGTTATTGTTTTATTTGTATGCCTTTTATATCTATTATATAAAATAAATATCTTGGACTATTACTGTAAGTGTACTTTTTTAGCAGTATTCTAATATTAGTGACTTTCATGCTCAAATCATCGTGCTAATTCAAGACCAACACTAGAATTTCTTTATCCTGTCATTCTGTATACACGACAAGCTAATGAAATTAATTGCGCAAATTCAAGATCACGCTAATAAGTCTATATCCCCTAAGAGTGCTAAAATATGAGTGCACTAATTTAAATACACATACAGTAATTAATGACATTTAGCTTAAAATTATTTACCCCAGACTAGAGGGATGTGATGGTATCACTGATCCATTTACACTTCTTGGAATCTCAACAACTCTGATTGGTTGAACAGCTTGAGTCAGAGTAGGACTTTTTATTGGCTTTTCTAAGGTATTGATGGGTTCTGATTGGGTATTGTCCATAGACTGTTCTAATTGGTCTTTCTCCTCGTCACTAAAAGATCCTGTATGATTAATTTCATTGGGCAAGCTTTGGAGTTCAGATTCATCTCTCTGATAAAGAACTGTACCCATGTAAGATGTATTTATGGTTTCCATATGATCTTGATTGGCCTCATTTTGAATTGTTGCTATGGTTACTGGAGACGGACATCTCTGTTCATCAACATTCTTGTCTGTGGTTACTATTTCATCATTTTTGTACATATTCTCCATTCTATTTTCTCTGTAGCGATTCTCAATTCTGTTGTCATCTGCTGGTTTAGTTTTTGTTCGTTTTAATGGCAGACTTCCCAAGTTTGTGCCCGAATCCTCACTCAGCTGACTGCTGACACTCACGTATACAGAATCCAAACTGCTCTCTGACCTTGAAAAAGAGCTAGGTTGTTGTATCTCCTCAGCTTCTCTATCACCGTCTTTGCCCCTCTCTGTGTGTCTCTCTGGAATTGAGATTTTGTCCTTGCAGCTGTCATTATTATTTTGAATAAACAAAGTTTGTATTTCAGAAATCAATGATTTAACTTCACTAGAAAGAACAGTAACATGTTGTTGTACAGTATCTAGTGTTGTCGTTATCTCATCCAGTTTCCCTAATGATCTTTGTAGATGTTCAACCTAAAAGAAATAAGTGCAAACAAATACAATAAATCTTACAGTATACTACCACCATTTATTCAGCCAAAATTTGGCAAAGGGTTTGGCCATAAGTTGAGGGAAACCTTAAATGAAATTATGGGAAAAATTGGAAAAGTGGACTGTTAAAAAAGTTAGGCGTTAAGTAAGGTGGTAAATGAAATGAGGTTAACCATACATGTATTATGAGATGGCTAGTGATAGCTGTGAGGTTTACCATACATGTATCATGAGATGGCTAGTGATAGCTGTAAGGTTTACCATACATGTATTATGAGATGGCTAGTGATATCTATAAGGTTTACCATACATGTATTATGAGATGGCTAGTGATAGCTGTGAGGTTTACCATACATGTATTATGAGATGGCTAGTGATAGCTGTAAGGTTTACCATACATGTATTATGAGATGGCTAGTGATATCTGTAAGGTTTACCATACATGTATTATGAGATGGCTAGTGATAGCTGTAAGGTTTACCATACATGTATTATGAGATGGCTAGTGATAGCTGTAAGGTTTACCATAGATGTATTATGAGATGGCTAGTGATAGCTGTAAGGTTTACCATACATGTATTATGAGATGGCTTGTGATAGCTGTAAGGTTTACCATACATGTATTATGAGATGGCTAGTGATAGCTGTAAAGTTTACCATACATGTATTATGAGATGGCTAGTGATAGCTGTAAGGTTTACCATACATGTATTATGAGATGGCTAGTGATAGCTGTAAGGTTTACCATAGATGTATTATGAGATGGCTAGTGATAGCTGTAAGGTTTACCATAGATGTATTATGAGATGGCTAGTGATAGCTGTAAGGTTTACCATACATGTATTATGAGATGGCTAGTAATAGCTGCAAGGTTTACCATACATGTATTATGAGATGGCTAGTGATAGCTGCAAGGTTTACCATACATGTATTATGAGATGGCTAGTGATAGCTGCAAGGTTTACCATACATGTATTATGAGATGGCTAGTGATAGCTGTAAGGTTTGATATGTACATTCCACTAATACGTTTAGCGACAGTCCATTTAACTAGGCACACATGAGAATCCTTTTCATATGACAGGAATCTTGTGTCGCAAAAGTATACAAAATGTAGAATGAATAGGTGAAATGAAAATCCTGGCTTTATTCACATCCATTGTGTGTATACTTGACTTTAAATTACACAAAAACTCCGATGTCAGCTAGATTGTACTTGAAATTGCTTTCACCTAGCATGAGCCATTTTATAATGACTTTGTCTGTGTACATATCAAAACAGACGAAATCGAACTATTGGAACAAGTGATTGTACTTACATTTCAAGAAAATTTGTTCCTACATGAATTAATTACAGTACAAAATTAAAGTAAAGATCACTTGATGAAAACTCAAATATTACAAATACATTATTTTTTAGCCATTGGCACTAGTGTAGAAGGCTTGTTAAGTTGTCCTAAGCAAAGTTCAATTTGATTTGCTTTATGACTTTGAATAGTGTTTTGTGCCACACTCAACAATTTTTCACTTATATGGTCACCGGGTGGCCAGATTTATAATGGTTGAGTGGAGAACACGAATACAAAATATCCAGAAAGTGATGATCAGCCTTTCACAAGTAAACTGGCAAAACTTTCTGACAAAAACAGTCCAGGTTCAAGCACTCTTGTCCAACCTGCGCTGACAGGAAGTGAGAGACTTTTTGGTTTAAAGCACGATGCTCTAACCACTCAGCCACAGAGTTCCGACAAATTTCAATGGGAATGCTTTCGATCTTGATAATAGGTCATAGTGATATTCTTTTCTTGACCAGCAGCATTTAGAATTCAATGTCTTTCAACCAAGGATACATATACCTAATTATACATTAATTATAATTTGATTACAACTTTAACTTTGACGAAATAATGTCAGGAACATTGCAATGTGGTGATATGATATGAAACTATTTGATGTCATTTTTGCATTCACATACTGCTATCAACATTCTAAGAATTAGATCTTTTTGTGCACTTTAATATACAGAGTTGTAGGCAAGAAAACATAACTCAGACCTAATTTGGAGAATGCTATTTAAATACACCTGGAAATTTTCACTTCTGGGTATTTCGCCCATATTTGTCTCGTCTTAAATTCACCCCTAAATAGAAAAGTCTCATGGAGTGTATATACGTCAATGTTTCAATTATTTGGCTTGAAAATTTCACTTTCATTTTAAATTCATAAACTCATTTAAGGACAAAAATTGCAAAAATTAGTCCATACACCCCTAGAGACACAATTAGAATGGCCTATGTCATTGATTTTGAGTAGATTCCATTATTTTCAGGGGTAGATTAGTTGTTAATGAGAGAGAAAATTTCCAGGTATATTGTAGGTTATCTGTACTTAAGAATTCCTTACCCATCTCCTCAAAACTTCAAGCTATATTACTCAAGCCTAAGAATAATTTGCAACTTCAGCTAATCCCAAAATCCTTGCATATTAAGCTGATAACTAGATGTAATACTAAAGGGACATTGGCTAAATTTACACAGATATATTCCTATAATTTTTGTGAAATTAAGATCAGGTCCAGTCTGGTAGGCATATACAAATAGTAAGGTTGAATTAATCACTTGCAAGCAAATAATTGCCAAACTGGGTTTCTCTAGCAATTTTCATAAAATAGGTATATAGGAATTTATGAATTTTTAAGCTTGTGTTTATCTCTTTGTTATCTTATATCGATCTAAGAAGTAAAAAAAGAAAGAATTTTTAAAAGATAAAAAAACCACTGCTAATCCCCTTATTAATCAATTGTTTTTATCAACTCACTCGATCCACAAAAGCAGTCATCCACATCTCCTTCGGATTATTCAGAGGGGTTGTTTCATCAATATTATTTCCAACACTTGAGCTCATTTGTTCTGAAATGAAACATACATTTTTTTTATAAAAATAATACTTTTAATGTTTGTAAATTGATTTTCAGATTTAAAATTGAAAGCCAGGTTTTTCTTGTAGTGGATTACCTCCCCTTGAAGAAAATGTAATACTTCAAAATTTACTGTCACTTATGTCAGCTATTTACTGAAGTTTTTCCCATTTACAAAAGGTTGTTATATGTTTTTTTTTAATTAAGTATTTTGATATAAACAGTAATATGATAAAGATTTTTTAAAACTTTATTTTAATTTCTTGTTTTGAAAAAATAATACTGATACATACATATTGATTATATAAACAGGCAAATCCTGCTTCAGGGACCACCTGCATATAAAAACCACCAATAGTACCATTTGTGTACAAATCAACCTCTATATAAAGACCACCTCCCACCTCTCGATGAGGGTCTTTATATACAGGTTTCACTACAGTACAAAATGAAACCTGTATATAGGGGCCACCCAAGGGACCAGAAAATATTGGCCTTTATGTGCAGGTGACCTTTGTACACAGGTTTAATTTAGCTGAAGTATGCAGTCATGGTATGAGAGAGAAGGAGAGAGAGAAGTATGCAGTCATGGTATGGGAGAGAGAGAGAGAGAGAGAGAGAGAGAGAGAGAGAGAGAGAGAGAGAGAGAGAGAGAGAGAGAGAGAGAGAGAGAGAGAGAGAGAGAGAGAGAGAGAGAGAGAGAGACTTATTACCTGGTTTAAAATGAGTTCTCAGACTTAAATTAGCATACGCCATACCTGCTTTCTATACCTGCTTTATACACATCAATCAACTGCAATGAAAAATTATAAAAAGTTGATAATTATTTTATCATCATATACAACATATGTTATACATGTATATAGGTATTTTGGTCAATTAAAATGTTATTTTTATAAAATCATGTAAGTAAGCCTACTTTTACAGATAAAAGTTAAGATCCCAAAGTCTGTTTTATCTACTGACTATAGGCAATCTGCTTGGTTTACAACTGTTTTACAATAGCCAGAGATATATTTTATTTCTCATTATTTCTAGACACAGTGTTTTGTGCTGTTACAAAAAAAAATGTCTGATTTCTACAAGGATTATACGGATGAAGTGTCCCTGACCCATAAAGGATCAATAGTGATTTTGGTGGTAAAAAGGTCAAATGTCAAGGTCACAAATAATTAACCATTGTGCTACCCAGAAAACAAAGGGTCTTAGAATTAAAATGTTATAGAGTGATCGTATTACATGTATATCTTAACCCTTTCAACCCCATAGACCATAATAGACTGGTCTAATACAATAGAATAGAGCATACCATTAAGTTACATGGTGGTGAAAGGGTTAAAAGGATTTTTACTGTCAAGTCATTACATCATCACAATGCATCTTCATCTTTTATTAATACATAAATCACATATATTTATATAGTATTTCACCTCACACAGGTATATGGGTATTGTTAAGCAATCTATAATTAATCAAATTTAAATTATTCATTACTTTCGTTCCCTTACGTTTTTTTTACCTGTATGGTTACTTTGACTAATGTGACTTTGTGTCAGGTGACTGATCATGCACTCCTTATTTTCCGACTTTTCTCAGTACCCTTTGTTAGACTTTGGAACTGAGAAGACATATTTCTCGTAGTAAGTAAAATCTTACATTCTATAAACTTAAAATAATAATTTTATAATTACCTTTCAATATTTACCTTCAACAACAGTGAAAGAATATCAAGTTAAATGAAATGACTTAAGTGAACTCGTGATTGTGAATATTTCAATTTTTTATTTAAAAATAACCTTTGTTCTGTATCTTTTTCTTTACAAAAAAGAGTGTTAAAACATGTATGTAACAAATTTTTTTTATACATATTATACATTTATTATTATCGAAAGAGTTTATCAAACACATGAATAAACCTTAGTTATCAGCACCAAAGTTTCAAGAAGAATGCTCTATTCCATAAATAGTAACATGTATAAATTACTTGTCAAATTTCATGAATTATGTTAATTGATATAAAGTAAAGATAATTACTGATTTCAGTATTTTCATATTATTGAAAAGCATTGGCCGAAGAAAACTAAAGGGAAGTAATAATGTTTTTACCTGAGAGTATGTAACAATTCTATAAGAGTTATCTTTCTTACCTTGTAAATGGTATCAGTACTGTATGTAATGTAAATAATGCTTTTGTATTCATACATTTTATTTTAGCTTAAAATTGTACATGCATTATTGTTCTACAATCAGTTCTTAATCAAGAATAATAGAAGCCAGCAGTTTGGTGTCTGTCCTGCATATAACAGCATCTGATACTGTGACAAAAATGCAAAAAGAATCTTGTGAGAGCAACTTAAAGAGACATTGGCTGTTTTTTTTTTTTTAATTTTTTTCTCCTTTTTCACTACTTATATTGATACACAATAACTTAAATCCCTATATTCTCAGAGTTTTTGAAATTCACCTGTCTTACCGGCTGATCTTTAGATCTCCACAAAATCAGGGCCATAAATAGGGCCCATAAACATATGAGGCAGGGGTTTATGGCCGCCAATTGAGCCCCCCAGTAATTTAAATCAATAAATAAATAAAGTAAAAAGAAATTTCATTTTTAAAAATTGGCAAAAAATTAGATGAGGCAGTTGCCTTTTCTGCCTTATAGGTAGTTGTGGCCCTGAAACTATATAGGAATATAAGATTACAGCACATCAAGCAGGCCTACAAGTAGTAAAAGCAGACAAAATTAAATATTTTTTTTTTTGTAAACACAACTTAAGGTTTATAGAGATGAAAATGGAAACATAAAACCTCAAATACACAGGTACATATATACATGCATATATTTAAAAATAAAACATAAAGGTGTTATGAGAAAGAAGAATTTTCTACACAGTAAAATGATGTATATGATTTGAAATAGCAATGATATATATGTGATACACGACAAACGATACGCTAAGCCCCTATTTTTAACACCTATGTCTATCTTTGCAAAAAAGCCCCCCCGGTTCCGACGCCTATGCTATTACCAAAATTTCCATGCCTTGCTACGCTCGGCCAAAACAATTACATTATATATACTCCTCCTTTCCTGTTGCCAATCATTTCAGTGAATACATTTTCATTTTCTTTTCCTCAGTTTGTAAGAATATGAAAATTTATTTGCAACAAATTTTGCATTATACCAAAATGTATGTTATAGCTTACCAATTATTTACACATTACATGTATGAAGGCGGCCAGGGACGCCCCCTCCCCATACTTTCTCAGTTCTCACATACCAATTTTTTTAATACATTATCAACACGTCTGGAATCTAGAAAAAAAGGGTACCCAGAACTTTTAAAAATCAACAATTTTCTGCACTCCCTCATCATGCTCTGCATGCATTTGTGTTTGCTGATACGCAATTTATATTTGATAAAAACGAGTCACAATGTGATAATTTAATAATTTAACATTTCTGGGAAGCATAGCCTAGACCACGAAAAATGGCGATTTTTGTATCTGGAA